>ML307567.1:10466-55544 GCA_005239505.1 Nicotiana paniculata | reverse complement strand
ATCTGCCGGCAATATGAATTTGTCCACTCTCACTAAGACATCATCAATAATACCTAGGGGACTTTTCATTGATCTATCCGCCATTTCCAAACACATAGAGGTCGCCCTAGGTTGTCCGATCCCCAAATTCTTGAACACAGAATATGGCATCAAATTTATGCTTGCCCCAAGATCACATAGGGCTTTTGCAAAGTCTGCACTCCCAATTGTGCAAGGAATAGTGAAGGCACCTGGATCTTCAAGTTTTGGTGCCATGGAGTGAACAATAGCACTCACTTGGTGAGTCATCTTAATGGTCTCACACTTCATGGACCGCTTTTTAGTCCCAAGTCCTTCATGAACTTAGCGTATCCTGGCATTTGCTCCAAGGCATCAACAAATGGAATATTTATGGTAATACTCTTCATCATATCAAAGAACTTTTTAAACTGGGTCTCTTGCTTCTATTTTGCCAATCTCTGAGGATAGGGAGGAGGTGGCCTAGGCAATGGTGCCTTTGGGGCCACCGGTTCCGGCATGTCAATTATATGTGCTTCCTAGACGGGTTCACATTTATACCCAAATCTTCCCCATTGCCATGAATGTCAATTCTTAAATCACCTTCAATTGGCTCATCCATTGCTTGTTCCACATCAACTGGTAACTCATCTTGGGTTACAACTTCATCATCAACAACCTTCTTTGACCCCGAAGTACTTCCTCCACCACCTTTGCCACTTCGAGTAGTTACCACCATGGCATGACCGGTGTTGTTGTTGTTACCACCCTTGGGGTTCACTACCGTATCACTCGGTAGTGCACCCTTCTGGCGTGTGTTTAAGGCATGTGAAATCTAGCCCATTTGTACTTCAAGATTTCAGATAGAAGTAGTGTGAGAGGATATCTGGGCATCGGATTCTGCATTTCTCTTCATCATATGTTTGAACATGTTTTCTATCCGACCCATTTCCGAGCTTGAAGAACTTTGTCCATGAGATTGATATGGAGGGGGGTTGCTTGGTTGTTGGTACATCGGGGGCCTTTGAAAACCCGACCCCCGAGTACCTTCGCCTCCCCAATTATTGTTGTTATTTCTTCCATTCCAATTCCCTTCATTGTTGTTCCCCCATTGTCGGTCATTATTGTTGTTCCATTGACGATCATTAGTATTGCTCCAATTCCTAGCATTGTTATTGTTCCAGTTTCGTGGCCTTCGGTGCCCCCAGTTTTGAGTATTACCTTGCCCTTGGTAGTTGTTTGCATACATAACATCCTCATCTTGGTCATCATAACTTTCATCTTGTTCATGACCACTAAGCCCTTGATCACCTTGATCACCATGGTTTTGCCTAACATTCCCCCGAGGTCTCTTTTGGTTTCCTTGCATATGCGCTCCTTCCATAGCATTTACTTACTTCGGCCTTGCAATTGTTGGAGTTGGGCTTTAGCAAGTTGGTTCATGGTTGTTGTGAGCTCGGCAATTTCTTGCCCTTGTTTTTGGAGTTCCTTGTGGAGACTATTCACACTGGTTTTCCCTTGAGGCACATTTGCTCTACTTTGCCAAGCTGAAGATGTGTCGGCCATTTCATCAAGAATCTCACATGCCTCTGGGTATGTCAACTTCATAAAATTACCATCGGCCAATTCGTTGACCACACATTGATTTACCGTATTGATTCCCCGGTAGAATGTTTATTGTATCATAGCCTGGGTCATGTTATTGTTCGGACACTCCTTGACCATGGTTCTATAGCGTTCCCATATTTTATGTAGTGGCTCGTTTGGCTCTTGTTTGAATGCTAAAATCTCATCTCGAAGGGCCTCCATGTGGCTTGGGGAAAAGAACTTTGCAATAAATTTATCCGCGAGCTCATCCCAAGTGGATATAGAATGGTTTGGGAGACGCTCAAGTCAATCCAATGCCTTTCCCCTAAGTAAGAACGGGAATAACCGTAACTGTAATGCATCCTCAGACACATTAGTTTGCTTACTCCCCCAACATGTATCAACAAATCCTTTTAGATGCTTATAGGCATTCTGGTAGGCGGCTCCGGTGAAGTATCCTCTTTGCTCTAGGAGAGTGAGCATCAAATTTGTGATTTGGAAGTTCCCCGCTCGAATCCTTGGCGGGACTATTGCACTAGAGTACCCCTCGTTTGGAAGGACCCGAGGAGCAGCTCGAGGAGCTGGAGGTGGGGGAGGATCTGGGACATCATCCTGTATATTGGCATGTCGGCCTCTTCTTTGTGGAGGAATTTGATTAATTTCATCTTCTTGATTGTCATAAATCTCCTCCCCCGGAATCACATTTCCTAGTGGATCGGCCATTGTACCTAAGTAAACAAAAAAAGGAAGTTAAAAATAGAAGGAAAGAAAAACACACTATGCTTCTAGTCACAAATATAGTCACACCGTTAGAGCTCCTCGGCAACGGCGCCATAAAGTGATCACGCCTCACCCGCACTACTATATAAGTATAAAGGCAAGGATCGTGTAGCTTTTACCCGAATGGTTGGGATCGAATCCACATGGAGTCTATAATGGGAGTGAGTGTATAAGTGATATAAAAGGGTCGAGTGTTTCTAATTGCACTTCTAACCATTTGTTGGTGTTGAACTATGCTGAGTGTATTCTATTATTTGTAAGCTAATTAATGACTAACTTTGTTTTTGTTGTTGTTTTCTGATATTAATAAAGGCACTAGGGTCGTGACCGTTGCCTAGGTGGATACACAACGGGGTTCAATTATAAGGTCGGGGAATTGGCTAGGGATACAGCTATAACCAATGCACGAAGGTGCTCACTCTATACCTCTCAGTAGTTTGAGTGATTTTACCCTAATTGCCCCTCTCGAGGTCAATTAGGTGCCAATTAATCAAGCAATTCAGGATTAGGTAGGGTGTTACTCTCTCGAGGTTTAACCCGTTAATTAGGGCTCAAGTAGGGTTTGACCATTTATGGGTTCAACCCAATTGATTAGGACTACCAATCTCTTGATAATGCCCTAATTTCCTATTAGGCTAATTTCTAGACTCAAGTCTTCTTTCTCAAGACAGACCCAAGTCATGAAAATGTTGATTAGTGTTTGCAACCACTAATTATAGCAATAAAAACCTTGAACTAGCCTAAGTAGCCAACACCCATTAATTTCCCAATCTTAATTTCAAAAATCCATTACATACCCACACTAGGGTTGAGCCACAACCCTAGCTAATGGGTCTAGCTACTCATAATCAAAGATGAAAACAATGATAGAGAAGAAGAATAACCCATTTAATTGATTCCTAACAATGAAATTGAAGTTTTCAATGTTAAAAATGCAAGAACAAAGCTAGAAAGATAAAAACCCTAAAATATTCACGTGCTCTACTTCAGAAATTACAAGATGTGTAAAGAAATTACAAAATAGTCTATTTATAGTCTGCCAAATTTTCGGACAAAAATGCCCCTGCGGGACCACCGCGGACCGCGAAAACACGACTGCGGTCTGCGAAAACAATGAGGTTGTTGAGCTGCTGGTCTTCTGGTAAGGTTCGACCGTGGACCGCGAAATAAGGACCGCGGACCGCGGTGAAAACTTGCATTTTCTTCAATCCTCACTGGAATGCCACCGCAGACCGCGAAATGAGGACCGCGGCCACGGTGGAAACTTGTATTATTTCCCAAGCTCATAGGAATGCCACCACGGACCGCAAAATGAGGACCGTGGCCACGGTGGAAACTTGCCTTGTGTTCAACCTTACTGGAATGCCACCGTGGTCCGCGAAACGAGGACCGCGGCCACGGTGGATGCTTGCCTTACTTTCGACCTACTGGAATTCCAACGCGGACCGCGAAATGAGGACGCGCCGCAGTGGCCTTTTTGCTTGATCATCTTTGTTGTGTTTTATCCTTGTGTCGGATTCACTCATGTTTTGAGCATATTTTAGACTGAGTGTCTTCATTTCTGGTTCAATCCTGCAACAAGCACAACGTATAAGCTTTCTAGGCCACTTTGTGTACCGTTATATCCAAAATTCATGTATAAGGGAACGGAAAATGAGGCAAAAATCCAAGTTATCATAGCCCGACGTTGAAGCTTTATTATTCCTCCTCGATAGGGTCGGGGTCTATACAGGCGCATGAGGTGATCGGTGGTGAAGGGAAGCCCATCGATTTTGCTTACGAAAAAATGATGTAATATCATTATCCTCCAGAAAGAGGGGTGAATTTGACCGAGTGTCACCTCGTATTTCTTGCACAAGTCTATGATAATTGGATCCAAGGGACCCAACGTGAAAGGGTAAGTGTAAACACTTAGGAACCCTTCCACGTGGGTGGTGATTGCCTCTTCTGGAGCAGGCACCACCACATGCTTCTTACCCCAGTTGCAATCGTTTTTGACTTGGGAGAGGAGACTATTAGGTATTGAGCATATATACCTCAATACCGGCTCGTATCGACCCGAAATCGAGGAGGTCTTTTCAATCTTAAAGTCGAAGTCGATGACACACCCTCCGGGAAAGAACTCCTCAGGGTGTGGCTCTGCCGTTGATTCCTCGCCGTCTAGCTGGGATGAGGAAGTATTTTCCTTTTGTGGGACCGCTGTCGCACCCCCTCTTTCCTCGCGGAGATCGGGTTTATCACATTCGATTAAGACAACTCTTTCCTTTTGGGAAAGGGGTTTGTGTTTTTTAGAGTCGCCACCTAACGATTTTTAAAGGTGCGTTAGGACACCAAAGGGGTTTATTTACAACTACGTTGTAAACCAGAGATAGGGCAAGGGCTTGAAATTATCCTAAGGAGAAGGTGTTAGGCACCCCTCAGGATCCACAAGTGTGGTTCCCGGCCAAACAGCTTTTGTGAATTTGTACAATTAGCAAATAAACAAATATGGCTCAAATAGTAGGGATTTAGTCTAAGTATACATAGGTTTAGAAACAGTTAAAGTTAAAGCCAGATTTTGAAAAGAATTACAATCTAAGCATGTTTATGGGAATAAAGGGGTTCCTAGGTTTGTTTATAATATGGATCACATCAATGCAATACCCGATATGACACTCCTCGAAGAGGGACTACACGTGGTATTAGCGCACCGGTCATCATATCCATAATCTACCCTTTCCCACCCCGTGAAGGTAATTAAAGCGCGTGTTGGTCTCGACCTCTATTGCATGCTATTACCCGTCCCTTCCTATCAGTCCCGGAGGAATTTAGGACTTCTATCCTATAATGGAGGTTCTAGACATACCCTCAGGTTTTAAAGGTAAAAATTACTAAGGCGACACATAATAAAACATATAGGACTTCAATGAAGGGGAGCATGGAAAGCAAGTAAAAGGCTCAAGTATACCTCCACACATAGTACACATAAATAGCATGACTCATACACAGTTAAGGTCCAGATTCAGGTTCAGATCCTAAGCACGGTATCTAAGTGATAACACAAAGACAGATTTATTGCATAACTCAGAGAGGAAGTCTTCATCAGGCTTGCCTACTGGTTTTAAACATGCTGACAGTTGAACACTAATCACAAAGGACGGTTCTGGTTTTATTTCTTTATGGATGATTACCTAAGACTTGCCTAGGCGTGTAGCAGTTATGATGCATATGCAGTTGCTAAAACGGGATCTCTAAATGCACATAGAATAACAGCATTATGCACAGTTTCAGGAATAACATAAGTGACAGATTTTAATCGTTGTTTACTTATAACAGGATCTCTACGCGTATAGCATGATGAGACATGATTGCAGTTTTTGTTACCATTATTTATTCTAGGATAGAACTTCTAAATGAAGCTTCAGGACACATTTATATGAGCAGAATCACATACTAGCAATTACTTAATTATTTGTCCTATAGGATAGATCTCTAAGTGAAGGCAATGAATGATGACATGCTGAAAATAGTACATATTAATCCTAAATAGCATGATATCTACTTCATGGCATGTTGTGCCTAAACATGGTTGCTATTGCGCATAGATAAACCTAGAAACATGGTCTTTACCCTTAATTATACTACAACATGCATATCACCCACCTATTTTCATTATCCGACCCCACAGTTGTTTACAATTAATTATTACAGACCATTGAATAGGAATTACATAACTGAAAGTAAAGAAAATAAGAAGTTAACTATAGGGAGCCTACAGTACTGGACCAGATCTCCATGTCCTCAATGCCAAGTAATGTTTCACATCCTTTTAACAATTCGGATGTGACAGAGTTCCCTAAGGACCTCAAGGAATCCCGGGCAGTGTTCACACCCAGATTTCATAGCCAAGATAGAGAGTAAGTGTAGTGTGGAATGGCCTGCATTTGTGTGTCAAAGTTCAGAAGGAGCTCAAGGGTCCCAAGGCAATGCTCACACAGAAGGGGGGAAAACTTAATGATCTAAGAGTAGAGTGAGAATGCTCGACATAGTTTTGAAAAGGTTAAGTAAGAAAACAGTTTTGAAAAGGGTAAGTAAGAAAATAGTTTTCAAGAGGGAAACTTGATTGAAATAGTTTTATAACGAAGAAGTTTAACCACTAAAAGGGCAGGAACACCAACAAGTTCAACATCACACAAAGGACCAGGAATAGTCCAACAATCACAAGCAGGGTAATAGGATTTGAGGGACAAATAAGAGCATGTGAGGGCAAGCATGTAGCAGGCAGTACACAATCAGAAANCCTAGTTACATGTTGAACAAAAAAATAATAAGTAAAATCAAATTAGAAACACAATGAATTGCAACAGTAGTAGAAACATGTTGGTTTGAGAACTAAAATCTGAATTAGAACATACCAGTGAAGTGAAGAAAGCAGTAACACAAACAGGAAGTAGGAGATGCACAATAGTTAGCCTTGGATTGTAGCCGGCTAACTTAGAATAGTAGTAACTACCACAGAAAAGAGAGAGAGCAGAGAGCTTTTAGTTGTTAGAGAGAGAGTTGAACAGATTAGTTCGTGTTAGTGAAAGACTAGAGTATTTATAGTTGAAAACAAGTAGTAAATAAGGTAAGAATCACAGTAGCATAATAATTGAGGGACTCGGAATCAATTCATCAGAAAATCAAGGCAAGTATTCCCTTAAGTTAAGGGGATGAATTCAAACGGTAAGAACCAGTAGCATATAAGGCAAGAAAAATCAGTACATGACTAATAAGGAAAGAGTCAAAGTTCAGTAAGCATAGGGTAGTCAATTAGGACTAAATTCAGAAAACTTCAATTAAAGAATGATTCAGTAAAAAAATAAAGTACTACAACAAATAAGGTAATGGAATCAGTTAATTTAAACAGATGGGTAGAATTTTAGGGTTTTAAAAGAAAACCTTTCAATCAAACCATCAAATAAGGAAATCAGAATCAAATCAAGAGAGGGTTATGATTCTATACTTCAACATATAAATAGGGAAGGGCAAACAGTCGTAGCAAACATGCAAGGTCGGCAATATTGACAGAAAGAGGCAAGAGACGAACAAATCCAGATGAATACAATCACACACAGGTGATACAAGTAGGCTAAAGACTCAGTAAGAACCCATTCGAAGCATGGTAACCACAAAAACTTAACAAGAGTCGAGTAGTCACGCTAACACACAGAACCAAAACAAAGAAGATATAAAACTTAGGGCTTTTAATAGAGGTGAGTCGAAAAAGCAGTAAGAATATAGAATCGGTCAAGATATGCAAGGAAAATATTTAAACATAAAGAAAAATCAGTTTGAACAAGTGTAGAAGGACTCTGAGAAACCCTAACTTTAAAGAAAGCAAAAACGGCTTAAAGTTGATGATTTTTCAAAAGAAGTTTGAGAATAGTGTAAAACATAGAAATAAACAGACTTAAATCGTTAAAAATTGCACAAATCTAAGATATTCAAACAAAAGCTAGGGTTTCAAAGGAAACCCAAATAGAAACGGAAAAACCGGTTATAAACTTCAAAGATCGTAGCAAATATGGTGTGATTTTGCCCAAAATCACACCGGAGAAGTTATGAACAACCAAAACAGCAACCCTAAACACAAGTCGGCATGGCCCAGGGCCCTTGAAGGCCTCAGAGATGATGAGCAAGGCGAGGGGGAAACCATTGGAGGCTTGGGGTTGAAAGGTGGTCGCCGGAGATGGCCGGAGAGGGAGGCGGTGGTTGAAGGAGGCTAGGGTTAGGTTGAGAGAAGAGAGGTTATGAGAGAGTTGAGACGGCGGAGTGAGTGAGGGGAAAATGAGAGAGGGAGAGGGTAGTCATTAGCTTTATTTTAGGAAGGGATTTGATCAACGGTCGAGATTGAATTCGGATTGGGCCGGGTAGTTTTAGGTTTGGGATTAGGGGTCTGTTGGGTTATTTAATTGGGTTAGGGATTAGGCTAATTTTAGGCTATAATTGAAATAAAAAGGGCTAGATGTTAAATACCTAATTAAATTAGATAAAACAATTTATAAAAAGCTAATAATTGTATAAAATGAAATTGATGCTTAGAAAAATAAATTAAAATGACTGATTAGCAAAAAAATACAAAATGACTAATTACTGGATAAAAATAGTATAAAATATATGATTGGGCTATAATTGCAAAGTTATTTCATTCATAGCCAAAGAGTGTCAATTTGGCTAATTGTGAAATAATTTGGTCTTAGTAGGACCCTAAATAATAAATTAAATCAAGAAATGCTTTTGAAATTGTTTTTAATGCAATTTTGTAATTAATTATTAGAAATAAAATACTGGATAAATTAAAATAAATTAATAAAAATATGGGAAAATTATAGAAAAATACCAATTGTTATTTAAGCATGTTTTTGAAGGTATATATGCAATTTTAAAATAGTTTGAGGAAAAATTGGGTATCAACAGCTGCCCCTCTTTACCCGGGTATGATGAAAGAGTTGTCGGGTAAAGACATAATGGCCAATTTTGACCGAGTGAAATGGTTTGGAGAGATTTCGGCCGCACCCTAGGATCTGAGTTGCCTACATATCCTTGGGTTTACAGGAATCAGGCCGTATGTAATTCAGGAGCCATCGGCGAAGTATACCGATGGAGTTTTACAAGAACGGACGCAACATAAAGGACTAATTGAATAAGCAGCTTACGGGGTGGTTAGGAGAACTGGAGCGGAACCGCTCCTGTCGGGATGGCAGTTTGCTCGCCGGATTACCTGTAAATAAATAATACACGCATATATTGTGCGTAATTTAAACATGATGCAAATTCCTGTTGGACCATGAATGATGTCTTCAGACGGTTAAGGATGACATCCTCAGACCATGACGTCTTGGGCTATGAATTGCTTGATGTAGGATTCGCAGGCCATGAAAATAATGTTCTCGGACCATGAGGATGGTGCCTCCGAACCATGATGCCTTTGAATAATGATATGCAAAGGTTGAAAGAGATCTTCAGGCCATGGCATCGTGTTCTCGGGCCATGAAAATGGTGCCTCCGAACCATGATGCCTTTGAATAATGATATGCAAAGGTTGAAAGAGATCTTCAGGCCATGGCATCGTGTTCTCGGGCCATGAAAATGGTGCCTCCGAACGATGACGCCTTTGGATGAGTTGGCAATATTTCAGCCCATGCAGATGCAATAGAATGATGCTGACGAGACAGAGCTTAGTCTTGCGAATAAAAGGGCAGATCTTAGCCCGAAAGGAAAGCGAAGTAAATAGTGCTTGAGATAGCGGTTAGTCTCGAAAGGTAAATTGGAGGCAGGGCTTAGCCTTGGAAGGCAGAATGGTAGCCTTATGCAATGCAGATGGAGACAATGCTTAGTCTCGAAAGGCAAAATGGTAGCCTTATGCAATGATGTAGATGGAGGTAGAGCTTAGCCTCGGAAGGTAGAATGGTAGCCTTATGCAACGCAGATAGAGACAACGCTTAGTCTCGGAAGGCAGAAGGGTAGCCTTATGCAATGATGTAGATGGAGGTAGAGCTTAACCTCGGACGACAGAATGGTAGCCTTATGCAAAGATGCAAATGCAGATGGAGACAACATTTAGTCTCGGAAGGCAGAATGGTAGCCTTATGCAACGATGTAGATAGAGGTAGAGCTTAACCTCAGAAGGCAGAATGGTAGCCTTATGCAAAGATGCAAATGCAGATGGAGACAGCGTTTAGTCTCGGAAGACAGAATGGTAGCCTTATGCAATGATGTAGATGGAGGTAGAGCTTAACCTTAGAAGGCAGAATGGTAGCCTTATGCAAAGATGCAAATGCAAATGGAGACAGCGTTTAGTCTCGGAAGGTAGAATGGTAGCCTTATGCAACAATGTAGATGGAGGTAGAGCTTAACCTCGGAAGGCAGAATGGTAGCCTTATGCAATGCAGATGGAGACAATGCTTAGTCTCGGAAGGAAGAATGGTAGCCTTATGCAATGATGTAGATGGAGTTAGAGCTTAACCTCGGAAGGCAGAATGGTAGCCTTATGCAAAGATGCAAATGCAGAGGGATACTGCGTTTAGTCTCGAAAGGAAGAAAGGTAGCCTTATGCAAAATGTAGATGGAGATAGAGATTAACCTCGGAAGGCAGAATAGTAGCCTTATGCAATGATGTATATGTAGGTAGAGCTTAACCTCGGAAGGCCGAATGGTAGCCTTATGCAAGAAATAAAATGACAGTAGGAATCCTTAGCTGGTGATGAATTGTGGCATTGTGATTATAGAGAGCATTGTGACTGCGGAGCATTGAGGCATGTGCGAATGTCGGCAAGTGCAGCAGTTTTGAGATTCGTATTTTGGACAATGTTTGTCCCCTGGGCGGACAATTCGTTTAGGGATTTTGCAACCTTAGTGTCTGCAACCAAAGAAAGATCGTGAGTTCTATAAACGAGGGGGGGGGGTTAGTTCGTATCCCCACTGGCTTTTCTTGACTTGCTAGGCTCGATCTGATGATATTGTCTGTATTATTGGGGTAGCGTTGGTAAAATAAAGTTGTTTCAAAAACAAACATGCATGATTTTGTAAAAGCATAATGTATAATCTAAAGATAATTTTGGGATGAACCGACGACCGTGACACGGCTCGGGACATTGCAACCTCTCCTGCTACGGAATTTTGAGGGTCCTCCTCAAAATTCTGCCCTAGTTTGATGGGTGAATGTCTCTGACTGTTGCTCGTGCGTCGATTGGCTGATCTTGCTTCAGAATTTTGAGGGTCCTCCTTAAAATTCTACCCCAATTAGATGGATGAATGCTTCTGGTTTTTGCTCGTGCGGCGATTGGCTGAACTTGCTTCAGAATTTTTAGGGTCCTCCTCAAAATTCTGCCCCAGTTTCCAATTGTGGGGGAAAATGAAATTTTTATTGAATTGTGAACGAACCCATAGGGCTGACTACGTATCCCCTCTTAAATGGGAATCAGGTCAGGCGTAGTTCAATTTACATCATTGAGAAAACATAAAGATTATACATAGTATCGTTTAACTGCATCTGAGTTGATTGGTTTTGGCCAAACTTCTCTGTCCATCTCTGCAAGTATAAGTGATCCTCCTGTTACTACCCGGCGAACCATGTACGGACCCTGCCAGTTGGGAGAGAACTTCCCTTTGGCTTTGTCTTGATGTAGAAAGATCTTCTTCAGCACCAGCTGCCCCGATGTGAACTGTCTAGGCTTGACTCTCTTGTTGAAGGCTCGGGTCATTCTGTTCTAATAGAGTTGACCATGATAGACTGCATTCATTCTTTTTCCGTCTATGAGGGCTAGTTGCTCATAACGGCTCTTTACCCATTCTGCATTGCTGAGCTCAGCTTCTTGTATAATTCTTAGAGATGGAATCTCAACTTCGGCAGGAATAACAGCTTCAGTACCATAAACTAGCATATAGGGAGTTGCCCCTGTTGAGGTGCGAACTCTGGTGCGATATCCCAATAAGGCAAATGATAAATTCTCGTGCCACTGCTTGTGCCTTTCTATCATCTTTCTTAGTATCTTCTTGATGTTTTTGTTGGCGGCTTCTACAACTCCATTCATCTAAGGTCTGTAAGCTGTGGAATTCTTGTGTTTGATCTTGAAAGCCTCGCACATAGCTTTCATCAAGTCACTGTTGAGATTGGAGCCATTGTCGGTGATGATTGACCCAGGAATCTCGAATCGACAAACAATAGGGTCGCGGACAAAGTCTGCCACGACTTTCTTAGTCACTGCTTTGTAGGATGCTGCTTTGACCCATTTGGTGAAATAGTCGATGGCTACCATAATGAACCTGTGTCCATTGGAGGCGGCAGGCTCGATTGGTCCAATAACGTCTATGCCCCAGGCGGCGAACGTCCATGGTGAGCTTGTTGTGTTGAGCTCGTTTGGATGTATCTTTATCATATCTTCGTGTATCTGACAACGGTGGCATTTCCGGACATACTGGATGTAGTCCGTTTCCATAGTCATCCAAAAGTAACCAGCTCGGAGTATCTTCTTTTCCAGAACAAAACCGTTCATATGCGAGCCACAAGTCCCATCATGAATCTCCTCTAACAGCTTGGATGCTTCCTTTGCGTCGACACAACGTAATGATCCCAAATCGGGAGTCCTCCTATATAGGATTCCTCCGTTGTGAAAGAAGTTGTTGGATAGTCATCGAAGTGTGTGTTCTGAGTGGGATTCGCAAGCTCTGGGTAATCTCTTTTTGCCAAATACTCCTTGATGTCATGAAACCAAGGATTTTCGTCTGCTTCCTCTTCGACATGAGCACAATAAGTTGGCTGATTATGGATCTTTACGGGAATAGGATCAATGAAATTGTTGTCCGGATGTTGGATCATTGAGGAAAAAGTAGCCAATGCATCGACAAACTCATTCTGGATTCTGGGGACATGCCGAAATTCTATCTTCGTGAACCTCTTTCTTAGTTCCTGTATGTGGTGCAGATACGACAGTATCTTGGAATTCTTGATAGCCCACTCTCATTGTACCTGATGTACCAGCAAATCTGAGTCACCAATAACTAACAGCTCATGGACGTTCATGTCAATGGCCATGTTGAGCCCTAAGATACAGGCTTCATACTCTGCCATATTGTTGGTGCAGGGGAATCTGAGTTTGGCAGATACCGGATAATGCTGACCAATTTATGATATTAGGACTGCTCCAATGCCAATTCCCTTGAAGTTCGCTGCTCCATCGAAGAACATTCTCCAACCGTCATAGGATTATGCAATGTCTTCTCCTATGAATGATACCTCTTCATCAGGAAAATACATTTTCAGAGGTTCGTATTCTCCATCTACATGGTTCTCCGCAAGATGGTCCGCCAGTGCTTGTCCCTTGATTGCTTTCTGAGTCACATAGATAATATCGAATTCACTCAGCAGGATTTGCCACTTGGCTAGCTTGACAGTGGGCATGGGCTTCTAAAATATGTACTTCAATGGATCTATTCTCGATATGAGATACGTTGTGTAGGCAAAAAAGTAATGCTTCAGCTTCTGAGCTACCCAAGTCAAAGCACAACAAGTGCATTCCAATAGAGAATATCTGGCCTCGTACGGAGTGAACTTCTTGCTGAGATAATAAA
This sequence comes from Nicotiana paniculata, assembly GCA_005239505.1. NCBI lineage: Eukaryota > Viridiplantae > Streptophyta > Magnoliopsida > Solanales > Solanaceae > Nicotiana > Nicotiana paniculata. Next base: position 42,089 of record ML307567.1, on the reverse strand, counting down.
TGGCTTGCCCTTTCTTCCTGTTTCATCGTGCTGCCCCAGAATGCAGCCGAAAGCTCCATCTAACACTGCAAGGTATAGTAACAGAGGTCTACCTAGCTCAGACGGTACCAAGACTGGTGGTGTTTACAGGTATGCCTTGATTTTGTCGAAAGCCTTTTGACAATCATCGGTCCACTTTTTTGCGACGTCCTTCTTTAGCATCTTGAAGATCGGCTCACAGATAACTGTAGACTGTGCTATGAATCGGCTGATGTAATTAAGTCTACCCAAGAAACTCATCATATCTTTCTTGTTCCTTGGCGGTGGTAGTTCTTGAATGGATTTGACCTTTGACGGATCCAATTATATCCCTCGGCGGCTGATAATGAACCCGAGCAACTTTCCAGCAGGAACCCCGAATGCACACTTCACGGGGTTCAGCTTCAGATTGTATTTCCGCAACCTTTTGAAGAACTTCCTCAAATCTTCTATGTGGCCAGTGGATTTCCTAGACTTGATAATAACATCATCCACATATACCTCGATCTCCTTGTGAATCATGTAGTGGAAGATGGTGGTCATAGCCCTCATGTAGGTGGCCCATGCATTCTTCAGGCCGAATGGCATCATCTTGTAATAGTACACTCCCCACGGTGTAATGAAAGCCATTTTCTCAGTATCTTCCCCATCCATCCAGATCTGATGATAACCTGCGAAGCAATCCACGAATGATTTTAGTTCATGTTTGGCGCAATTGTCAATCAGAATATGTATATTTGGAAAAGGGAAGACGTCTTTCAGACTAGCCCGGTTGAGATCCCGGTAGTCGACACAGACTCTGATCTTCCCATCCTTCTTTGGTACTGGTACAATGCTGGCTAACCATGTCGGGTACTCAACTACCCTGAGAACCTTGGCGTTGATCTGCTTGGTGACTTCTTCTTTGATTTTCAAACTCATGTCGGGTTTGAACGTCCTGAGCTTTTGTTTTACCGGTGGAAACATTGGATTGGTTGGAAATTTGTGAGCCACAATAGACGTACTTAGACCAGTCATGTCATCGTACGACCAGGCGAATATGTCCTCATACTCCTTTAGAAATTCTGCTTATTCTTTCTTTTCTGACGGCGACAAATGAATGTTGATTCGTGTTTCCTTGATGTTTTCTGAATCTCCCAGGTTGATGATTTCAGTCTCGTCTAGGTTGGACTTAGGTCTGTTCTCAAAATTCTCAACTTCTTTGACAATCTCGTCAGGTATGTCATCTTCTTCTAAATCCACATCCGTTTGTTGCGTTATCTCGTTGCATGTCACAGTCATCGGTTCATCAAGACAGGTAATAGTAATGATGTATAGGTAAAGTAATTAGAGAAAAATAATAGCAATAAATATTGATTCATAAGAAAAATTTAAAAATGCTTTTGATAAATTGAACGATTGTTTTGAACATTGAAGATCTTATTGCAAGAATTAAAATGCAAAAAAGGAAATCATTTTGTAAAGAAAATCAATGAATATCGCTCGTTTTAGCCTTGCTACCCCGAAGCTCGTCGGGCTTTGGTTGTCTTGACAATCCAATTCTTGAGGTACGTCCCTCTGCTCACAGCCTATATGGAAGGGCCTTCCTCCCCCTCCTCCTCGAGAATAACACAACAGTCCATATCACTGTCCTCCAGAAACAAGTTCCTCATTGCTGCAAGTGCTTCTTCTTCGTCTGATCCATAGATAATGTTGTCATGTTGGAAGGTCTGCTCCAGATGTGGTATTGGCTTCTCCAAAGGGTAATAAGGACCGCACCAAGGTGGCGACCAGTCATTGAATTCCTGCTAGGTGTACTCATATCCCAAACCGAAGGTTGTACCGTGTTTCTTGATCTTTATGGGTTTTGTGATTCCTTGGAGGTTCTTGTCTAGCCCTTTGCCTGTCTCGTATCCTTTCCAGTTTAGAATGCTCTCGATATTGCTATCCCACCATTCGTCCTTGTCTATTGAGTTGACTTGTTCAATGTGGTGGTAAGTTTCTCCATCCAGCTTCCTTCTTCCTTCAATTACCGGAATAGTCGGGCGACTGTAAATGGGGTTGCTACCATCGCCATGAATAATCACCTCTTGTGGTTCCACTCGAATTTCACAGCTTGATGTAATGTTGATGCTACTGCCCCAGCAGCATGGATCCAGGGTCGCCCTAATAAAAGGTTGTAGGACGCTGGCACATCTATCACTTGAAAGTCAATCTCGAACCAGGTTGTCCCATTTGCAAGCATAGGCTTATGTCACAAATGGTGGACCTTTGAGATCCATCGAAAGCTTTCACATTGATTGCTCCATCCTTTATCTCATGCAGCCCTTTACCCAATTTCTTGAGCGTTATCAACAGACAAATGTCAAGACTGGATCCTCCATCAATCAGGATTCTGGTGATGAAATAATATTCGCATTGCATAGTGATGTGCAGTGCTTTGTTGTGACCCAACCCTTCAGGTGGCAGCTCGTCTTCATGGAAAGTGATCTTGTGCATTTCTAGCACTTGGCCTACCATATTGGCCATTTCCACGCTAGTGATGTTGTTTGGCACATAGGCTTCGTTCAACACCTTCAATAAAGCATTCTTGTGCGTCTTGGAATTCTGCAGCAAAAAGAGGATGGATATTTGCGCAGGCGTCTTGTTCAACTGGTCGATGACCGAATACTCCTTGGCCTGTAATTTCCTCCAAAGGTCGTTCGGACCTGTCTCGATAATGGGAGGCCGATTGGAAGCCTGCCTACTGGATTCAGCCAGATGTTCAGGGGTATAGACTCTACTAGTTCTTGTCATACCCAGCGCTGCAACAGCTTCTTCAGTCTTGACTTTGCCTATCCTTCTCGCCTCGGCTGTATAGTCCCATAGTACATCATCTGTATAGAAAGGTGGCGTGCTCGATATTGCCACCGTGATTGGCACAGCTACCCTCACATCGAATGGAACATGTGCCTGGGGTGGTAAGGTGGCAACCTCAAATGGTGCAGGTGCATTTGCCGGAGACACGAACTCATCTTTAATTGGTACCGGTGTCTTTGCGGGTGGCTTCGCTTCATACTCGAGAGTTACGGACATATCTACCTCAGCATCCGCAGACGGATGAATCTGGACTATGATTGGGTCGAGAGTAACCGCTGGCTTCTTTGGGTCATCGCCTTCCACGATTAACCCGATTGACCCCTCGGGGACCCAGTCGTCTTCTATTTCAATCAAGTGGATGCCTCCACCTTTATGGTCCGAAATAGGATTGTTGCGGACATTTGGAGCGGATTCCTTTGCCATGATGACCTTGTTGTCAATCAAGGACTGTATCCTGTCCTTCAAAGAGCGGCATTCATCGATGGTGTGTCCCTTCATGCCAGAGTGGTATGCACATGACTTGTTTTGATTGACCCATTCAGAAGGATTCTCAGGGGTTGCAGCAAGGATGAGGGTGACATCACCAGCAGCTTTGATCTTCTCATACAGCTGGTCGATGGGTTCAGCGATGGCGGTATACTATTTTGGAGGTCTGCGATCAAAATTAGGACGATGTCTAGGGAAGTTTTGACGGGTAGGGGTGATTGGAAAAGGGATGGTTGAGAATTGTAAGTGTGGTAGACATGAGCGGGTTGAGAGTATCTGGGTGAAGCAGGTTGATATGTCGGTGGTGGAGGTGGTTGATAAGTTGGTGGTGGAGGTGATTGATAAGTGGGTGGTGGAGCTTGGTATGAGGGTGAGGGTGCTTGGTGATTTGGGGTTGGTTAATATGTGAGTGGAGGTGTTGGGTAAGTTTGGTATTTGAGTGGGGATTTGGTTCTTTGTGCAACCATCACGGCTCCCCGTCTCTTTTCTTAGACACACCATCAGACTGCAAAGCCTTATTTGTAGCTTGCAAGGATTCAAAATTCGTGACCATACCACTTTTAATACCCTCTTAGATTCTTTCCCCCAGCTTGATAATATCGGAGAATTTGTAGTTCTCGATCATCATCAATCGTTCATAGTACTGCGGGTCCTGAGCCCGGATAAAGAACTTGTTCATTTGTTCCTCTTCTAAGGCGGGCCTGACCTTAGAAACTTCAGATCTCCATCAAGTAGCATACTCGCAAAAAGTTTTTGTGGGCTTCTTCTTCAGATTCTGGATATAGAACACATCCGGTGTGTTCTCTGTATTAAACCTGAATCTGTCCATAAATTCAGATGCCATGCTCACCCAATTCGACCATTTCTTGGGATTTTGGCTGATGTACCAAGACAACGCATCTCCTTTCAAGCTCCTCATGAACAGCTTCATACGGATCCTTTCATCTTTCCCTACTCCAACCAGCTTGTCACAATAAGTTCTTAGATGGACCCTTGGATCACCTGTACCATCAAATATTTCAAACTTAGGAGGTTTGTATCCCTCGAGCAGTTCAACAATCGGGCTGTATGCAGAGGTCTTCATAGTTCAACCCTTCGACTCCCTTGATTCCCTCGACGCCTTGAACTCGGCTGGTCAGCTTCCTAAGTTCCTCGATCAAGTTCTTGATAAGCAGGTCCTTTTTGTCAGACTCAGGTGTGTATGTGATAGGGGGAGTGGAGTGTGGCATGGTCTCCACGTAGATGGGATTTTTATGGTTGCCTAGCGCATGAGTGTGGAAATGGTCATTTGTGGAGTTCCGAGGTTCTGGGATAAGCAGTGGAGTGTTATTGGAGTGTGGCAGGCATTGCATTGCGCTGGAAGAGTTTGGTTCTTTGGTGGGGTGTTGTGATAATGAGTTGCGGGATGATTTTGCTGTTTTGGGATGTTTTGAGGAGGTGTAGGATTCTGGATGTTGACGTCTGGGACGTTAAGGGAGAATGACAGGTTTGCTAGATTCCGAACTTGATCAAGCTCTTCTTGAAACTTTAACAACTTCCGTTCCAGCTGCGACACAGTTTCATTCTGAATCCGAATACCCTGGCCATCAGTGGCCTCTACCCGTTCAACCACATTCTCATTTATGTTGTTGCATGAATCTTTCATTTTCTTTTTGCCTTTGTTCTTGCCTTTGGGAGGACTAAGAGGAGAAGAGGGTGGAGGGACCCTGGATCTTGTAAGATAGGATGATGATGCCAGAGTGCACGAACTAACCTTTGGGGAGGGGAATAAATAAATAAAGAAAGAGGAAAACAAAAACAAAAGGTAGCCAAGTCAGTGAGGATTATGAAAAGTATTGTGGTATTTAAACACATAGTGCGGGAATGTAAAGCGCGTCCTAATTTAGGGACCTCTTTTGTGCCCGAGGTAGGCCTAGAGACAAACTGATTTGGAGAACTTAAGATGCTAAATGCCTCATTTTATTGATAAGAAAATAAACGAATCCCAAAACGACACTAAATAAACAAGAAGTAAAGGTCACTAATGGCCATTGGCCTTATTACATTGATAAAGTAAAAGAAAGACGTTCCTATCTACTTGGTCCCAGAAGGACCTTCCCCAGACTCGACATTCTTGCTTCCCTCGTATAGTTTCCCCAAATCGCGAAGTCCCGGCAACAGGTATGCTCTGGCTAGATGTCCTCCTTCGGTCCCTTCAGCCTTTTGACAGTCTTCAACCCTTTTGAGAAATTTTTCCTCCAGCTCCACTATGCCTTGCTCCAAATGCCCTAACCTTTTGTTGGTGCTGATAGCCATATCTTTTCATTCCTTTATTAGTTTCTTGCTAGACTCATGTATTTCACGGTGCTCATCCTCACACTCATGGATCCTCTTGCGCAGCTGGTTGTATTTGACTTGTGCCCCGGCTTTTTCATCTATAACCTTGTGGCCCTGAACGAACCCTGGTTCGCTCAGACCACCCCAATTTTCTGCCAACCAACCAGGATAGAAAGGGGTACAACCGGCATGATATATGTCTGGATCGATGGTGACCTTCTCCATTTACAATATTGCAGTGCCACATGTGCTGGGCTTGGCACTTGTGAGGACTATCGTCATTTTGGAAGTCAGCTCGAAGATGGCTCATCTTGTCGACCCTGAGTACGACTTGCTTCCTACCTGCTTGCCTCATAACTTGAAGAGGGACATAAAGGTATGTTCCTCTTAGGCGAATCAGTTTATCAGGAACAGTGCATCTTTGGAACGGGCGATGAACTCCTCTGTCGGAAACCACTCGAACATCCGTTGAACCTGTTCTTCAGTCAGATTATCAAAGAGCTCGACCCATCCTTTGGCGTTCTCAGGCTGAGCAAACATGTCGGGGATGTAATTCATTCGCTTTGGATGGTGGAAAGCGATGTGGTCATCCCAGACCCTTCAATGAATTTCTTGTCAGTATTTTTCCTTCTAGAGATGTTCCAGAGCCAAAGCTGAAGTAGTAGATTGCAGTCTTCGAAGTGTCTTGCCCCTCGTTAACACTTTTCCAAGGCTCGATATATGTCTGCAATGATCATGGGCACAATGCTGAATTTTTGCCCACTAATTCCTTCCATTAGTGTCTTGGTTACCATGGCCAGTCTAGTGTGGATTCTCTCCTTCTTCATTGGAAACACAATCAGACCCAAGAAGCAAAACATGAAGACGAATACTCTACGATGGATGTGTCCCAAGGATGTGATGGAAAACTCGTCATGGTAGGTACGATATGATTTGTTGTGGCTGTACCTTTCGTACAAATAGTCAAAAGGGATATGACTCCTTTAAGCATACTAGTTCTGCATTCTTCCTCAGACCCATCATTTTGAGGAAACCTTTGCTTGTACGGTTCTCAGGCATTAGCAACCCCGGGGTTTCCCATACTAGGCCAGCCAGTCCTCCTATTTCCTCCAACAACGGTGTCATTTCAATGTCCCCAAAGCGGAACACGGACCTTTCACAATCCCAGAACAGGGTAGCAGCCTCTATTATCATGTTGTTAGGCTGGATTTCTAGGAGAGATGGTAGATTTCCCAAGTATTTTCTGACGAGAGTTTTTTCACTAGAATGCAAATCTTCCCACCAACTTAGCAATCTTAGATGGATATTGGAGACCATGTCGAATCTGGGGACTTCGTGTCTCATATTTCTGCAAGGCAAACAGGATTAGACCCTGACCCCCACCAGACTCGACTATTTAACATCAACAATTAGCATAAAGCATTTAGTTCTCCAAATAAATGCATAGAACGTGATGATGTCCGTTTGGGTTTAGGGAAACCCAGTGAAATTTTGGATAAGGCAATCTTAAAAGCTATCGTGCGGACCACACTTTAGCCTGGCTAGGTTTGACCATGATGCATGTAACAACATAACGAAGTAAGGTTTCTATGGGGTTTTAGACTGGTACCCTCGACCGGACAACTCAAGGGGGAAAGGCACGAAACTGTCGACTGCACCGTTGATCGACTAGTTTTACCGAATAAGCCTTTCCGAATTTAGGGGGTAATAATATAGGAAGAGTGCAACCACTCATCAAGCATTGCTATAGTATTTTGTTTGGCACGAGTGGAGTATGAATGTTGAGCATGATTATGCAATAATAAATAAGTATTAAAAACATGTTGTCATGTATTTGCACGTTAGGAAAGCAGTAAATACAGCAGTTATGATTTAAAGCGGTTACAAAGGAAAACAAAAAAATATGTCAGCTTTGCCTTTTGGAAGGAATAAATATTCGAAAGAGATGAACAATTAATTGCACATAGAGGGGAAAAAAGGAAAGGAGCAAATATCAAACAAAGCATACTCGGACAAATTCACAAAGTGGTTTGTAATGGTAAAAGCCTATAATCCCCAGCGGAGTAGCCATGCTGTCGCGCCCCCTCTTTCTTCGCAGAGAACGGGTTTATAACATTCGGTTGAGACGACTCTTTCCTTTTGGGAAAGGGGTTTGTGTTTTTGAGAGTCGCCACCTAACGATTTTTAAAGGTGCGTTAGGACACCAAAGGGGTTCATTTACAACTACGTTGTTAACAAGAGATAGGGTATGGGCTTGAAATTATCCTAAGGGGAAGGTGTTAGGCACCCCTCAGGATCCACAAGTGTGGTTCCCGGCCAAACAGTTTTGTGAATTTGTACAATTAGAAAATAAACAAATATGGCTCAAATAGTGGGGGATTTAGTCTAAGTACACATAGGTTTAGAAATAGTTAAAGTTAAAGCCAGATTTTGAAAAGAATTACAATCTAAGCATGTTTATGGGAATAAAGGGGTTCCTATGTTTGTTTATAATATGGATAACATCAATGCAATACCCGGTATGACACTCCCGAAGAGGGACTACACGTGGTATTAGCGCAACGGTCATCATATCCATATTCTATCATTTCCCACCCCGTGAAGGTAATTAAAGCGCGTGTTGGTCTCGACTTCTATTGCATGCTGTTACCCGTCCCTTCCTATCAGTCCCGGAGGAATTTAGGACTTCTATCCTATAAGGGAGGTGCTAGGCAGACCCTCAGGTTTTAAAGGTAAAAATTACTAAGGCGACACATAATAAAACATATAGGACTTCAATTAAGGGGTGCATGGAAAGCAAATAAAAGGCTCAAGTATACCTCCACACATAGTACACATAAATAACATGACTCATACACGGTTAAGGTACAGATTCAGGTTCAGATCCTAAGCATGGTATCTAAGTGATAACACAAAGACAGATTTATTGCATAACTCATAGAGGAATTCTTCATCAGGCTTGCCTACTGGTTTTAAACATGCTGACAGTTGAACACTAATCACAAAGGACGGTTCTGGTTTTATTTCTTTATGGCTGATTACCTAAGACTTGCCTAGGTGTGTAGCAGTTATGATGCATATGCAGTTGCTAAAACAGAATCTCTAAATGCAAATAGAATCACAACCTTATGCACATTTTTAGGAATAACATATGTGACAAATTTTAATCGTTGTTTACCTAGAACAGGATCTCTACGTGTATAGCATGATGAGACATGATTGCAGTTTTTGTTAACATTATTTATTCTAGGACAGGACTTCTAAATGAAGCTTCAAGACACGTTTATATGAGCAAAATAACGTAATAGCAATTTACTTAATTATGTGTCCTATGGGCAAGATCTCTAAATGAGGGCAATGAATGATGACATGCTGAAAACAGTACATATAAATTCTAAATAGCATGATATCTAATGCATGGCATGTTATGCCTAAACATGGTTGCTATTGCGCATAGAGAAAATAAACCTAGAAACATGGTCTCTACCCTTAATTATACTACAACATGCATATCACCCACCTATTTTCATTATCCGACCCCAGAGTTGTTTACAATTAATTATTACAGACCATTGAATAGGAATTACATAACTGAAAGTAAAGAAAATAAGAAGTTAACTATAGGGAGCCTACAGTATAGGCCCAGATCTCCATCTCCTCAATGCCAAGTAATTCTTCACAACCTTTTAACAATTCGGATGTGTTAGAGTTCCCTAAGGACCTCAAGGGATCCCGGGCAGTGTTCACACCCAGATTTCATAGCCAAGATAGAGAGTAAGTGCAGTGTGAAATGACCAGTCTTTGTGTTTCAAAGTTCAGAGGGAGCTCAAGGGTCCCAAGGAAATGCTCACACAAAGGGGGGCAGAACTTAATGATCTAAGAGTAGAGTGAGAGTGCTCGACATAGTTTTGAAAAGGTTAAGTAAGAAAACAATTTTGAAAAGGGTAAGTAAGAAAACAGTTTTGAAGAGGGAAACTTGATTGAAATAGTTTTATAACAAAGAAGTTTAACCACTAAAAGGGCAGGAACACCAACAAGTTCAACATCACACAAAGGACCAGAAATAGTCCAACAATCACAAGCAGGGGTAATGGGATTTGAGGGACAAATACAAAGCATGTGAGGGCAAGCATGTAGCAGGCAGTACACAATCAGAAGTTCCTAAAGATTCAGGGGATTGGGGGATACAGTAGGGTATAGGATTATACTAACATAACAGGACCAAATAGTTCAAGACAGTAGGATTTACCCTAATCAAACTAAAATACCAAACATAGGCATGAAGATTCACATAGAACATGTATCAAGTACATAAAGACATGTTGGTTATGAAAAATAGATTATAACTTATCATGTGAATGGAGTTCAGGATCCTAGCTACATGTTGAACAATAAAATAATAAGTAAAAGCAAATTAGAAACACAATGAATTGCAACAGTAGTAGAAACAAGTTGGTTTGAGAACTGAAATATGAATTAGAACATACCAGTGAAGTGAAGAAAGCAGTAACACAAACAGGAAGTAGGAGATACACAATAGTTAGCCTTGGCTTGCAGCCGGCTAACTTAGAATAGTAGTAACTAGCACAGAAAAAAGAGAGAGCAAAGAGTTTTTAGTTGTGAGAGAGAGAGTTGAACAGATTAGTTCGTGTTAGTGAAAGACTAGAGTATTTATAGTTGGAAACAAGTAGTAAATAAGGTAAGAATCACATTAGCATAATAATTGAGGGACTCAGAATCAATCCATTAGAAAATCAAGGCAAGTATTCCCTTAAGTTAAGGGGATTAATTCAAACGGTAAGAACCAGTAGCGTATAAGGCAAAAAAAATCAGTACATGACTAATAAGGAAAGAGTCAAAGTTCAGTAAGCATAGGGTATTCAATTAGGACTAAATTCAGAAAACTTCAATTAAGGAATCATTCAGTAAAAAAATAAAGTACTACAACAAATAAGGTAATGGAATCAGTTAATTTAAATAGATGGGTAGAATTTTAGGGTTTTAAAAGAAAACCTTTCAATCAAACCATCAAATAAGGAAATCAAAATCAAATCAAGAGAGGATTATGATTCTATACTTCAACATATAATTAGGGAAGGACAAACAGTCGTGGCAAACAGGCAAGGTCAGCAATATTGACAGAAATAGGCAAGGGACGAACAAATCCATATGAATACAATCACACAGAGGTGATACAAGTAGGCTAAAGACTCAGTAAAAATCCGTTCGAAGCATGGTAACCACAGAAACTTAACAAGAGTCGAGTAGTCACGCTAACACACATAACCAAAACAAAGAAGATCTAAAACTTAGGGCTTTTAACAGAGGCGAGTCGAAAAAGCAGTAAGAACATAGAATCAGTCAAGATATGCAAGGAAAATATTTAAACATAAAGAAAAATCAGTTTAAACAAGTGTAGAAGGACTTTGAGAAACCCTAACTTTAAAGAAAGTAAAACGACTTAAAGTTGATGATTTTTCAAAACAAGTTTGAGAATAGTGTAAAACATAGAAAGAAACAGACTTAAATCGTTAAAAATAGCACAGGTCTAAGAGATTCAAACAAAAGCTAGTGTTTCAAAGGAAACCCAAATAGAAACGGAAAAACCTGTTATAAACTTCAAAGATCGTAGCAAATATGTTGTGATTTTGCCCAAAATCACACCAGAGAAGTCATGAACAACCAAAACAGCAACCCTAGACACAAGTCGGCATGGCCCAGGGCCCTTGAAGGCCTCAGAGATGATGAGCAAGGCGAGAGGGAAACCATTGGAGGCTTGAGGTTGAAAGGTGGTCGCCGGAGATGGCCGGAGAGGGAGGCGGTGGTTGAAGGAGGCTAGGGTTAGGTTGAGAGAAGAGAGGATATGAGAGAGTTGAGACGACGGAGTGAGTGAGGGGAAAATGAGAGAGGGGGAGGGTAGTCATTAGGTTTATTTTAGGAAAGGATTATCTGGACCGTTGATCAAATTTAATAAACGGTCGAGATTCAATCCGGATTGGGCCGGGTAGTTTTAGGTTTGGGCTTGGGGGTCTGTTGGGTTATTTAATTGGGTTAGGGATTAGGCTAATTTTAGGCTATAATTGAAATAAAAGGGGCTAGCTGTTAAATACCTAATTAAATTAGATAAAACAATTTATAAAAAATAGCTAATAATTGTATGAAATGAAATTGATGCTTAGAAAAATAAATTAAAATGACTGATTAGCAAAAAATACAAAATGACTAATTACTGGATAAAAATAATATAAAACATATGATTGGGCTATAATTGCAAAGTTATTGCAATCATAGCCAAAGAGTGCCAATTTGGCTAATTGTGAAATAATTTGGTCTTAGTAGGACCCTAAATAATAAATTAAATCAAGAAATGCTTTTAAAATTATTTGTAATGCAATTTTGTAATTAATTATTAGAAATAAAATACTGGATAAATTAAAACAAATTAATAAAAATATGGAAAAATTATAGAAAAATACCAATTGCTATAAAAGCATATTTTTGAAGGTATATATGCAATTTTAAAATAGTTTGAGGAAAAATTGGGTATCAACAACCGTTTCTGAAGTTTTAGTCATTTGGTTTTTGTGGACGAAGAAGAATAGAAATTGAAAAGGAATACTTGGTATTTTGGGATATAACAAGCGAATAAACCTAAAAATCTGAAAATACAAAGCTTTCAAGAAGGTAAAGGATTTTTAAAGATTAGAGTGAAGAAGATTTGAAAGTAAAATTTGAAAAAATGAAGAAGGAAGGTATTTATGGTTTCTCAATGACAGTTCAAAGTCGGTAATGGCCGACCATCGACTGATGTGCATTAAATGCCTTTAAAACTGGACCGACGAGACATTTTGGTCACCTATGTTTCTTACATCATGATGCCTACGTCATGATGTACCGAGGTGAAGATCAAGGGCTCAAATCGTTTCTCATCATCTTATTTTTGAGAAATGAGGGGAATATCTGTATACGGTCAAGATTGGGTTTGATCTTTTTATATGATTAATCGAGACCAGGGTATGGCAGGCCAAGGTTCGATCCCATGTCATACCGTGCCATGACTCGAAGTCAGATTACCAAGCTCGTGACTCAGGGGCCGATCGAGATCTGGATCAGCCAAGATCGAAGACCGAGCAGGATAGAGATCGAGTAAGATCGAGGGAAGCCTGCCGAGCCAATAACGGAAAGCCAAGATATCCGCGATCGAGCGAGGATCACGACGGGAATCTCGGCACGTATCAAGTCAAGGCCGATTAATCAGTCAATCATGGGATTTCTTACTGTATTTATAATTGTGTCATAAGTAGAACTCCTCTAGTATATAAAAGGGGGCTCTAATCATTTTGTAAGGAGGACATTCACGCAGTACAAAGCAATATATTATATTTTCTCTCTTAAAGCTTTCAATACTCTGTTGCTCAGTTCACATTTTCAGTAGCATACTTGTTTGGTTCGAGGACGACCTTGCTCGAGGGCCAAAACTGCATATCTAATTTGGTTTGGTTTATTCTATTTACGGTCAATTTCTAATATCAATTAAACATTTTCACTGTTTGTGCCAAGTGAAATCGCATATCCTTAAAACCACTTATAAAATTAGTTGTTATCCGTTTTTAAGAGTAAACAAATATTTAGGACTTTAAAATCAATTAAATTTTGCTTATTAAATCTTTCCTTATTGAATAAGGTCCTGATATTTAAGAGTTTAAATTCAACTGATATTTTACTTCAAATAATTTATTTTAAAATAGTATTATTTCATATTATTCTATAAACTCTAAAAGATCTAATATCCAAGGTTTCTTTACAATAAAAATAACTTTTTATTTTTCTTTTAGGCAATAATATAGTTGTTAATGCAAAACAACCAAATCATCATCGGCATTCATCATTAATGCAATACAACTAAATCATCAACGGCACAATACAAACAACTCTAAATAATACAAATAAAATATATAAACATATATTAGGCAAAAGTTTTGTCTATATAAACAAGAGCTTCATTTTGTAATTACCTCTATACATTAGGTAATAAAACATAAAAATATTATGATTTGTAATATTAAGACACATTTATTTTATGACACGTCTTTATATTCAATATTATTAGTTAATACTTATGCTCACTTTAATTTATTACTTAATCATGGCAAATTTGTACGGTTTTGGTTTTATATATTAACTGATGATTCTTTCTTTTTCAATATATTAATCATAATTGAGGATTTCTATACGAGAATTTTTTCCTTATTGAGTTGGCTATATAGAATCAATGCTCTTCATTTTTCAAGACTAACACTTTTATTTTAGAACTCAAACTTAATTTTAAAGAAATATTTACATAATATTTTAAAAACCTTTTACTCATTTAGATAAGGTACACGCGCAGCGTGCAGACTAGTACTACATTAAAAGCACGAAAGTCCCTAGCAAAATATCATTCACCTTTTTTGCCCTTTAAAAATAGAGTTCACACTAGAATTATTTTTCTACTTTTAGAAATTTAAAATTAGCTAAATTTTGGTGACTAAATCCTTCCTTATTTGAAATATGTATCTTTGTATAACGACATTAAATGCACTACGTTTTTTTTAATAAAAAAATTACTAATATTTAGGAGTTTCAAATCATTAATGAATTTACCACTTCTATTCTCAAACAAAGAAAGTTAAACTTTAAAGTCTATATGAATGAAAATTTTCTTTAAAGCATACGAGCACCAAACTATGGCTTACAAAAATTCTACCAAATATGGTGGCTATTCTCCTAAGTACATATTAACCAAAGGAAGTTTTTCCTTTTTCCATTGATTCCAACAATAAAATTCAATGTTATTTTTCATATTTAAGTTATTTGTATTAGTTGATAAATCTTTGAGAAATTATGATAAAAACATATGGAGTAACAAATATCCATAATTTTAGGATTTAATATTTGGCCATACAAATAATGATATTTTTCAAAAGATATATTCAAAGGTTATTTTGTAAAATTCAAGCGAATCAATAGACCAAAACCCTAATGTAAAATTGAATAACCTTTGAACCTTAAAACAAGCCCTCATTCTATAACATTTATGTACGAAATAGTAAATATATAATCTAATAATTTTTTCTATTACCTGCTATCATTATACTCTTTAATTCAATATCAAATTCTAGAAATATTTAATTAATAAAAGAACACTTAAATATTGTACATCAGCTTCAAATAATATATCTAAATTTAGAGGAGACAAAAATATTATTATTACATCCTTATCATTTATATTATATATCAAGTATATTCTATTAATTAATTCCAAAATAAAGATATACCTTCTTCTAGGTTCCTTCTTTCATAACCAGAGCTTAGAGAAGGAAGAGATAAGAGGGCCCTACGGAGAATATGGTCAGAAATTCATAATAGAATCCGGCCACAACGATTGAATTGATTATCCTCATGCATAAGAATACTAGATTACTTAGCAGAAAAGATTAAAAAATCATCACAAATCTCCTTTATTTCTTTTTCTATTGTAATTTTTGAGTTATTATATGATGATTTTTAAACTTTTCATATATAGAAAAGAAATAGAAAGAGATAGACTAGAAACAATATTTGTTATGTCAATGACACCAAAGAGATATTAAATGAGTGGAATTCTGATATGGACGGAACATAGAAGAATAGGATAACTTCAATAACGTAATCGGAGGCAACAAAAATAAAAGTCCAGAATTGTCACCATTTATTTTGAACTTTATCATTATCACCATTTGGCCAAAACCATCATTTAAGTTTTTCCTAATATTGTAAAGTTTTTAATTAATTAAATATTGTTCATTAAATTCTTACTTATTTAAACTTTATATAAATTTGAAATGTATATAAAATTTAATTAAATATATTGTACTTTTTTTTCTTGTTTTAATTATGTAAAGTTTTATTTTATACTCAAACATAGTTTTAACATAATATTTATATACTTTTAAAAAAATATATTTACTCATCGAGATGTGGTACACGCGTAAAACGCGTACCCTAAGACTAGTTTGATAAATTATACAACAATAATAATAACAAATCAAGTGTAATCCCACAAATGGAGTCTGAGGAGGGCAATGTGTACGCAGACATTACATCTACCTTGAGAATGTAGAGAGGTTATTCCCAATAAGCCATTCGCTCAATGAAAGATGAAAAATAAGGAGCACTAGCAACAAACAGTAACACTAGCAAGATAACAAGATAACCGGAGCGAAAGAACCAACAGATAGTGATAAAAATCTAAAAATAAGAAAATACAAAAGTAACACCGATATTACTGATCAGGGCAAGGGATACACATGACTACCTAATAACCTTCTACCCAAATTCTCAATCTCTACGTCTTTCCTATCAAGGGTCATGTCCTCGATAAGTTGAAGCAACTCCATGTCCTGCCTAATTACCTCTCTCTAATACTTCTTTGTCCTACCTCTACCTCTCTGCATACTCCCTAAGGCGAACCTGTCGTACCTCATTACTGGGGCATTTGTGCCTTTCCTCTTCACATGCCTGAACCATCTAAATCTCATTTTTCTCATCTTATCCTCCACTGGACCACACCCACCTTGTTCCTAATATCTTCATTCCTTATCTTGTCTATCCTGGTATGCCCGTATATCCATCTCAACATCCCCATTTATTCTACCTTCATCTTCTGGACATGAGAGTTCTTGACTGGCCAACATTCTGCCCATACAACATAGTCGGTCTCACTGTTGCTCTATAGAACTTACCTTTAAGATTTGGCAGAATATTCTTATCATATAAAGCACCATATGAGAGCCTCAAATTCGTCCATCCCGCTCGAATACGACGTGTGACATCCTCATTAATCTCTCTTTTTCCTTAAATTATTGACCCGATATACTTAAAACTTGTTTTCTTGGGAATGACTTATGTATCAAGCCTCACTTCAACGTTCGCTTTATGAGTCACTTCGATGAAATTGCATTCCAAATATTCTTTATTAGTCCTCCTCAACTTAAAGCCTTTAGATTCCAGGGTTTGTCTCCAAACCTCCACCCTCGCGTTAATCCCGCCTCATATCTCATCAATCAATATAATATCATTCGCAAATAATATGTACCGTGGCACTTTCCTTTGAATGTGACGCATCAGTGCGTGCATCGCCAAAGTAAATAAAAATGGGCTAAGAGCCCATCCCTGATGTAACCCAATCACAACTGAAATGTATTCCTAGTCTCCTTGCATTATCCTCACTCAAATTTTAGCTCCATCATACATATCCTTAACCATTATAGTGTAAGCTATGGGAACACCTCTAGCCTTTAAACATCTCAATAGGATCCCTGAAGACTTTGTCGCATGCTTTTTCTAGGTCAATGAACAGCATATGCAAGTCTTTATCCCTCTCCCTGCACTGCTCCACCATTCTCTAACAAGGTGAATGGATTCTGTAGTCAGATGTTCCGGCATGAATCCAAATTGGTTCTCGAAAATGAATATACTCCTGCTCACGCTTACTTTCACCACTGCTTCCCAAACCTTTTATAGTGTGGCTCGACCACTTGATACC
Organism: Nicotiana paniculata; assembly: GCA_005239505.1. NCBI lineage: Eukaryota > Viridiplantae > Streptophyta > Magnoliopsida > Solanales > Solanaceae > Nicotiana > Nicotiana paniculata. The sequence goes on along the minus strand of ML307567.1, from coordinate 24,865 downwards.
TAGTTGTTGCAATTCTAGATATCACCCTTGTTCTTGTACAACATAATTATTTTACTCCATCTTCATTCTTGAGGCGTCTTCTTCGTCCTACAAATGATATTAAGTAACCTAGCCAGCCACTCCAAGCATGCCCTTTCCATGCTCTTATAAAATTCAACTGAAATTTCGTCTAGTGTGGTCGCTCTTTCCTTGTTCATCTTTAGCATAGTCCCCTCAACCTCTGCAGCTTTTATACGTCTACAATATCCAAAATCTCGACGACTCTCTGAGTGCTCCAAATAACCCAACACAATATTCTTGTCCTCATATTCAATCAAGAGTTTATGGAAGTAAGTCATCCATATTCGTCTAATAAGTACCTCTTCCAACTAATAATTACTTAAGTCTATCATTGTGCCGATGACAAAACTTTGTCACTAGACTATACAACAACAACAACAACAATCCAGTAAAAATCCACCAATGGGGTCTAGGGAGGGTAGAATATACGCAAACCTTACCCCTACCCTAGAGGGGGTAGAGAGGCTATTTTCGGGAGACCCTCGGCTCAGAGAAAATAGATTTGTGATAACAAAACCCGAAAAATAATATCAGCAACGTGAGATACATCAAATAAATGAAAAAGCAGTGACACAAATATTATACAAAAGTGTGAAACACAACATAAATTGCTAGCAGACCTAGACAAAACACTATCATACTCGTCGGTACAAAGAGGAAAACCGCTCGACTACCCGTAAACCTACAACTGTAATGCTCGACCTCCATACCTTCCTATCAAGAGGCATGTCCTCGAAAATCTGAAGCCGCGCCATGTCATGTCTGATCACCTCGGCCGAATACTTCTTAGGCCTCCCTCTACCTCTTCTCGTACCTGCCAAAGCCAATTGCTCACACCTCCTAACCGGGGCATCTAGGCTTCTCCTCTGCACGTGTCCGAACCATCTAAGCCTCACTTCCTGCATCTTGTCGTCCACCGGAGCCATGCCCACCCTCTCCCAAATATCTTCATTCCTAATGATATCCAGCCTAGTGTGCCCACACATCCATCTCAACATCCTCATTTCTGCTACTTTCATCTTCTGGATATGTGAATTCTCGACTGGCCAACACTCATCCCCATACAACATGGCCGGTTTAACCACCGCTCTATAGAACTTACCTTTGAGTTTTGGTGGCACATTCTTGTCACACAGGACTCCAGACGCTAACCTCCATTTCATCCACCCCACCCCAATACGGTGCGTAACATCCCCGTAGATCTCCCCATCTCCCTGGATAATTGACCCTAAGTACTTAAAACTTTCTCTCTTGGGGATGACCTGTGAGTCAAGCCTGACTTCCACATCAGCTTCCCCTGTCACGTCTCTGAACTTACATTTCACATATTCCGTCTTAGTCCTACTCAACTTGAAACCTTTAGACTCCAAGGCCTGCCTCCATACCTCCAGTCTCCCATTAATTCCACCTCGCATCTCATCAATTAGAACTGTATCATCAGCGAACAACATACACCATGACACCTCTCCTTGGATATGGTATGTCAGTTCGTCTATCGCCAGGGTAAATAAGAACGGGCTGAGCGCAGATCCTTGGTGTAACCCCATAACCACCAGAAAAGGGTCTGAGTCACCTGCCACAATCCTAACCCGAGTCATAGCTCCCTCATACCTTTCACCTCCAGACATCTCCAAAGGACGTCCATGGGGACCTTGTCATACGCCTTCTCTAGGTCAATAAACACCATATGCAAATCCCTCTTCCTATCCCTGTATTGTTCCACCAACCTCCTGATAAGGTGGATAACTTATGTAGTAGAACGACCCGGCATAAACTCGAACTGGTTTTCCGATATAGACAACGCCTTCCTTATCCTTCCTTCCACCACCCTCTCCCAAACTTTCATGGTATGACTTAGTAATTACAATTATGGATATCACCTTTGTTCTTGTACACCGGAACCATTGTACTCCACCTCCACTCATCAGGTATCCTCTTCGTCCCGAAGATAACATTAAGCAACCCAGTCAGCCACTCCAAGCCTACTCTACCCGCATATCTTCAAAACTCTACTGGAATCTCGTCTGGCCCGGTCGCTTTGGCCCGACTCATCTTACCCATCACACCTACGACCTCCTCAACCTTAATACGCCAACAATATCTAAAGTCGCGGTGGCTCTCGGAGTGCCGCAATTGTGCTAACACGATGTTTCCAACCCCCTTTTCATTCAGAAGTTTATGAAAGTACGACTGTCACCTTTGCTTAATCTGGGTCTCTTCCATCGATACTCGATCGTCCTCGTCTTTGATGCACCTCACTTGATCCAGGTCGCGAGCCTTCTTCTCTCTCGCTTAGGCCAACCAAAATAACTTATTGTCCCCACATTTGCCCCCAAGTTCCTCATACAGCCGACCAGATGCAACGGTCTTAGCCTTTATGAGTTCCTAAAATATTACACTAAAGATTCTAGCAATGAAAATTAATATTTTTTCCTTAGTAATAAAGTTGTTTAACTTGATTGAACTATAATAAGCATGAAATTAAAGTAAATGCTAGTAACAAATCTTAAATGCTTGGAATTTAAGAGCCAAAATTTTAAAAATTAACATAACACATCGAATTGTTTAGACTAATAATTCGTCAAAATTTATAAAAATTCACAAGAATCAAAAGTACACATGCTAATTAAGTGGAAGTTAAATGTACCTAACCAGAAAGTACAAGGATTAAGATGGAAATTTGTCAATATTTAAGGGATTAAAAGCACAAATTTCCCTTGTGACAAAATAACAAAAAAAAAAATAAAATGAAAAAAGAAAATCTCCCATAACCGAGACGCCCCGGGTTTGTATTGCTGAACGGATAGCCGGATATGGGTTAGTAAAAAACCAGTGGCAGCTGTAGCAATACACACGACTTGCTGAAAAAAATGGCTGGTGCTCTGTCTCCAGCCACCACTCTCCGCCTTAAACCCTTCTGCACCGTACGGTTTTTCACTCATTACCGCAAACCCATTAAAATCTTAACCCCCAATTTCTACTCATCCTTCCCTCTGAAGCTACGCACCAACTCAATTCCAGCACCCTACTTGTGCTGTCGGCGAAGCTTTTGCTCTGTAGTCTCCGCCGCTATTTCCTCCGGAGAAGCAGTTGAAAAACCCAAATTTGAGCAAAAAGAGGGTGTAAAAACTGAGCAAGTTAGGGAATTTAAGAAAAGGTTGAGTATTGCTGACATAAAAGGAGGGCCTGACGAAGGTTTGGACCGGCTGGGGGAGACTTTGGTGGTTAGAGGTTGGGTTCGTACGGTTAGGGCTCAGAGCAGCGTTACGTTTATTGATGTAATGTCATAACTTGAAACTTGTGGAGGTTCTTTTTTTGTTTTATTTTGGTTTTAGCATATGTGTTAGTTTGAGATTGTCTTAATTTGCAGGTTAATGATGGTTCTTGTCTTTCAAATATGCAATGTGTTATGGGCTCCGATGCTGAGGGTTATGATCAGGTACTGAATATGTAACTAATGTGTGTTCTGTCTTTATATGTAGAGCTATCAAAAAGTACTTTAAGTGCAGTAAGATACTTTATGTGGATGTTCCTGTAACTGTTTTTAGCTGTGCTGAGTTAGATACTGGCCAGCTTAATAATGTTAGAACCTACATTGGTCTTTATTTTGAGTTCATACGCTCAAGCACGTAACTTTTGAAATGTACAGTTTGACATCTGTCGAGTTGCATTTATGTGGTTTATATTTATAATTGTAAGGAAAGAAATTAAAAATTTTATAGGTAGGCTCTCAGGAAAGATGATTTCTTTCACTGGTCCTTGTGGAATTTGGTTTTCGAAGCTTGAGGAGTTCAATGTTGAAAGAAAGATCTTCTGAAGAATTATATAATTTAGCTATCTCACTCAGACATTAGACATGGCCAAGCATTCACTCGGAGAGCCGCTTTTGTATTGCATTACCTAGGTGTCAAACAACTTGCTATGCCACTTGGATAGCTATTCTTGGAAATGCTTAGTTATTGTGTGATCTGAAGTAGGTTATGAAGGTTTCATGCATGTGTCTGCTCTTTGCTCTTTTCCTTCTTGCGGTTTTATAGGTACTAGATAATGCAGTACAAAGTTGTGAGCACTTGACTCGGATTGCTAATAATAAGTAAAATACTCCCTCCGTTTCAATTTATATGAACCCATTTGACTCAGCACGGAGTTTAAGAAAAGAGAGAAGACTTTTGAACTTGTGGTGTAAAATGAAGCACATATATTTTGTGTGGCTATAAATCATTGCATAAAGGTAAATTATTTCCAAATAGGGGAAGTGGTCATTCTTTTTGGCACTGACTAAAAAGGAAATAGGTTCACATAAATTGAAACGGAGGGAGTATAAAGGTGACTTTGAGGTGCGCCAAATTGGCCCAGGATACTGTTGCTATATAACGAATACAAATGTGAAACTCAGTACGCAAAGATTAAAAGAGAAAAGTAGAAAAGAGTTGGAGGTGGGATTCAAAAGGAAGTTATCATCATCCAATATAGGTGATTTTTACTACCTTTTGCTTTTTCTTGTATTGGGTGTTTAGACTGCTATTTTATGAATAAAACTATGACTAGCTTCACCAGTTGAGTTACAGAAATCATCTCCCTCAATTAAGAGGATATATTTTATTTCATCTTCACTAAAGTTCAATGACTAATTTTGTGGGAAGCAATGGATCAGCAGAAGTTGATTTACATGTCAGATCATGTATTAAAACTAGTTCATAATGATTTAGTAGTTCAAGGAAAAACTTACTTCTAAAAAGCTCCAGATTGCACCTAGTGGATAGTAAAACTTTAAGATTCATGGAAAAAACATGGATGTAACTTTTTTGTTTCTTTCTTGAGATTCTTTCTTTCTCTTTCTTCTTTCTTTGTAAGATGCTTCTTACATGGGAATATATCTTTTAAGGCTCCAACATTATTGATAGTTTTCTTAAGGCTCCAATATCGAACAATATCGAACTGACGCTAGAAAAATTATAGACTTTAATTTCATGGGTTATTTTAGTTGTTTGGCCTCTCGTCTCTTACCTACTTTAACTTTGTCTGATGCTTTTCTTACAGGTAGACAATGGCTCAATTTCAACTGGTGCATCAGTACTGATAGAAGGTACTGTGGTCGGCAGTCAAGGATCAAAACAGAAAATAGAGTTGAAGGTTCAGAAGCTTGTAGTGGTAATTGATTTGAACCTATTTCATCTATTTTCTATTGCTTAAGTTACGAGCATGCTTACACATCCTTAACACTGAAGTTTTATTTTTCTTCTTTTGATAACTAGCCTTGAATGCCTTTATCCAAAAAATTAGCCTTGAACCCAAGAGCAACTACCTTTGACTCAAGATTCTTGACTTAGTGATTTGTAAAGAGAGGAAACGAGAAGCACAAGACCAACTGAAAACTGAGTAAATGGCAACAGGAATGATGCACGTAATTATAAATATTCTCTGTTACGAATAAGCTTATCGATATTTTTGCTATAACTAATCTAATCTGCATGGCTGTTGTATTTGTACATTATGTACTGGTCATTTAATCACTATGCTTGCTCGTACTTGTTTCCTCACAGGTTGGTAAAAGCGATCCTTCTTTTCCTATCCAGAAGAAAAGGGTCAGCAGAGAATTTCTGAGGACGAAAGCTCACCTTCGCCCTCGAACTAATACTTTTGGTGCGGTATGAGTTGGGACTGTTGCAGTGTTATTATTTGTAGTTTTCAAATTTCTCGTTTTATTTTACCCAGATACTCTGAGAAGGTTTTGGAATATCCATGTAGTGGTAGGAAAATGGTGCTAATTGCATTTAATTATGCCCTATGCTATTTTGTGGTCCATGCTATAGGTTTTTTTTTTTTTACCTGCTTACATGCAGTACTCAGCTTTCTCTTTCTGTTTGAAATACTTATGAATATCCTCCTTACGCTAAGGGAATTTTGCTAGTTGCCCTGTAATTGAAATAAAATAATACTTACTCCTTTTCTTAGCATGACATCTTTTTTCATAAAAATTATCTCCATTCATATCTAAATTTACGGCAGTCCCTAGCAGCCTCTGATCAGAGGGTACTAGAGCTTAACTGCCCTTGCGTTGAGCCTTCATCCTTTCTGTATAACAATCAGTCACTTTCATTATTACCCCCCACCTCCACCCCCCAAAAAAAGTTGACAGCAATTCTTCGCAGCTAGTTCTTAAATTAAAGGTTCTTGTCCTTTTCCAGGGCAAGTAATGCTGATTCTTTAAACGCCTATAAGTTACGTTGCCCGAATCAAGGAGTGCTATTCCCCCTTTTGGTTGATTTTTCCTAGAAATGATAAGTAATTGGATTACTATTAAGAGTAGCTGGTAGCTGGATACCATTGATGTTGGCAATAAAACCAATAGGCTTGGCTTTTTTAAAGGATACATTTTTTTCTATTAACAGCCTTAGATTAATATAAAGGGGTGATTGGCTTGATTAGTGAGATCACTCTTGGGCTGTATTACCTTTGCAGTTAAATCCGGCAAGCTTAGAAGCCATTATGTTTCCTGTATGTATGATCGATTTCTCTGTTTCTCTGGATATGCAAACTTATATTGTATATCGTTTTTTGTCGATCCCTAATTTTATGTCAGCTTCTTTCAGGTTTCAAGGGTGAGAAATGCTTTGGCCTATGCTACACACAAGTTTTTCCAAGAAAATGGCTTTGTTTGGGTCTCAAGTCCAATAATCACTGCTTCTGACTGTGAAGGAGCTGGTGAGCAATTCCGCGTGACCACCTTGGTATGTATATGTTGATTTAATGTGCATCTGCAGCGCCCCAGCTCTCTTCACACCTCTTCCTTAGAACTAAGAAAGAGAGGGAAAGAAAAACAAAAAGCTAAACACTGACCTGGATTGAGGGCTAGAAGGATGATGTATTGAAAGTTTATAATTCTATTTAACTGAATTTTGCACTGTCGAAGTGTTGCATTTTAGACTGTTAATACAAAGAATTAAAGTTTACTCTACTTACAGTCTTGCGGAAATCCTGTTTTAATTTGCCTTCTGTTGGACAAAGATTGTTTCCTATGACTTCAGTTTATCTTGACCTCTTTCTTCGTCATTAATTTTTTTCTTGCGCCTGTGCATATGCTTTATAAATATACTCCTTACTTGCATGATTATTTCTTGTGCTATATCATGCCCCTTTACAATTTTGAATTTAAGAAAATGACCTCTTTAGATCTCTTATGTGTAAGAGACAGATCTATTAAGTGTAAAAGGAAATCTCTCATGTGTAAAAAAGAGCTAGGGTCATAAAACTAAAAACAAGTTTGTAAAGTGCCAAAAAACCAATTGACCCTTATTTCTTTTTAATTCATCCAAATGCCAACAATACTTATGTTCAGTTCAAATAATGAAACAGAACTTTGCTTAAAATCTTTCTTATGAAATATCTCTTGTGCTGAGTAAGATGTTTGTTTACCTAACAGATTCCGACCACCAAAGAAGATGGAGATTCACCAGTTAATGCTATCCCTACTACTGAATCTGGTTCTGTCGACTGGTCGCAAGTAAGTAAATCAACAACTATGGGGCTTTATCCATTTTAGAGTGAAATTTATTAGGTAGCCAATTAAAGTCTTTTGCTAAGCAATATAAACTTTTTAAGTTCTGAAATTTAGTAGGTATATGCAGTTATGCACTTGATGTTGGATTTTCGTCATGAAATTGTCTTTTTTTTTTCTTGTAAATTTCATCTTTTTCTTGCAGGACTTCTTTGGGAAACAAGCATTTTTAACAGTGTCTGGGCAACTCAATGGCGAAACATATGCTACTGCTCTCTCCGATGTAGAGTCTGCTCTCACTTTTCAATTTCATATGCTACTGCTTTCTCTGGCTTATAACTACTTATCCAGCTTGATGTCTCCATCACAAAATCGAATCATGCTTGTCTTCATTGCTCTCAAAGTCTAACAATGTCGTATATCTGTCTCCAGATCTATACTTTTGGCCCCACATTTAGAGCAGAAAATTCCAACACTTCCAGACACTTAGCTGAGTTTTGGGTAAGCTTACATTCGAACTGATAAAATATGGTGGAACTTCTCTTTTATTTCGTTCCTTGTATGCGGACATTTTAGATGCGGGCACTCTAAAATGTTGACACTGATTTATATTGTATAAGATGATCGAACCAGAACTAGCTTTTGCTGACTTGGATGATGACATGGCCTGTGCTACTGCCTATCTCCAGTATGTAGTATGTTACTTTTCACATCTTGCTGTCCCTTAGTGCATATTCATAACTTGGTCTAACAGTTAGACTTCTGTATTGACGTAACTCTGCTTGGAAGGTGCAATATGTGTTGGAGAATTGCAAAGAAGATATGGATTTTTTCAATACTTGGATTGAGAAAGGGATCATCAATAGACTAAGTGTACGTTCTACGAACTCCATGCGTTTTCTTCACAAAATATTTTCCACAACCTTGGTGCTCTACAGTGTGCACCAAATAGTTGGTCCCGTTGTAACCATAGGCTCCCTGCAGGATGTTGTTGAGAAGAACTTTGTGCAGTTGACGTACACGGACGCTGTTGAGCTTCTACTAAAAGCAAAAAAGAAGTTCGATTTCCCCGTATGTCTGCTTTATTTGCATGCTTTCTCACTTACAGCTCCCCTTGCACACTCCTGTTACCTTGCCTAGAAAAGTAATGGCTGCTTCTGCATGTGGTAGGTGAAATGGGGATGTGATTTGCAAAGTGAGCATGAACGATATATCACCGAGGAGGCTTTTGGTGGATGCCCCGTAATCATTAGAGACTATCCGAAGGTTTAATTTCCTATCAAGTTGCATTTATTGTGGAAACTCTATGGGGATTCAGATAGTTGATGGTGTTCCTTAAATTTCAGGAAATCAAAGCATTTTACATGCGGCAGAATGATGATGGAAAGACTGTTGCAGCCATGGATATGTTGGTACCTCGGGTAGAGTCTAGAAACTTAATTAATACTTTAGTTTGTCATGGAAAATTTTCAGTTTGCTTCGACAAGTTGTACAACGTAAAACAAATCTGTATTTTTTGTTACCTGTGTTATACATTTGCACTGTCAAACACTGCTTGCACCATTCAAGGATCTGATGAGACATAAAATCCCATATTTAAAGGCTTATTTTTATGCTGAAACAAGCATTTCGAAAATTTGTCGCATGCATACATTCTATATCCATATTGGTAGTACATTATAACCTGGCAATAAGTTAATCCCTACAATGATTTGTCTGACTATGGTTTAATTAGTAGTTGTGTCTGTACAATAATCAAGTGGTCTCTGTTTTCGTTTCTCTTTTTTTCCTTTTTGAGATTGGGCATGCGTAGTAGAAACACAGTATGTTATTTATAGCATGAACAGTCATGTATGAATCTGAACTCTGTGCATAGCCACTGTGCTATTACAGTTTTGGATTGCCAGAACTCACTAATGCTATATCTTTTCCTACGTCTGCTTGGCTGGGTACGCTGTTTGTGATTGACTTAGAGCTGTGGCTTCCAATTATCAATTAAGCTGTACCAGTTAAAGTCATGATGCATAATATTTTTCTAGCTCAATGTTTCAAAGTGCTTTTTTTATGTCAGGTCGGAGAACTTATTGGTGGAAGTCAAAGGGAGGAACGCCTTGAATACCTAGAAGAACGCTTGGATAAGTTGAATCTCAACAAAGAAAGCTTTTGGTGGTATCTTGATCTGCGTCGTTATGGTTCAGGTGGGTGAATAATGAATTTCACATATTGTACTACTTGTACATAATTACGTGCATAGTGATGCATGTCACTTTATTTTGGATGCTACATGCTAATATTGCTACCTTCAATCCTTTAACTGCAACTTCTCTTCACGATACTTTCCTGCAAGTCCTTTATGAGAAAACTACGACAGTGAATTTGCACCGCCAATGTTCATCACCTCCTAGTTTACATTTTCACGAAACAGATTTTGATTGGACATCTCCTTTTCTTATGTTGTAGTTCCTCATGCTGGATTTGGATTAGGCTTCGAAAGGCTCGTTCAATTTGCGACTGGAATAGACAACATAAGAGATGCAATACCTTTCCCTCGAACACCCGGCTCTGCTGAATTTTGATTTTTGACACTCTCAAGTGTACTATTATTGATAAAAAGCTGGATCAGTCAAAAAGGCGCATTTTCACCAATACTAGGTTTGGAAGGTAGTCATTATACCAATTTTTTGTGTTCATAAAGACCTGACAAGTTGCTCGGTTCCTAACTTACCTGTGCCATTTAAAGGAAATAAATTTTTGACTCTTACGAGGTGCACGTTTTTCTCCATATCTTTTATTTCCTTTCTTTTTCTTTGTCTCCTTTTTGCCGTTGAAGCAACACCCCACCATGGACACATAGCCCCCCCCCCCCCCCCCCCCCCACACCAAAACCGGCAAAAACAAATTAAGTTGGTCAAGTGGCTACAAAATAGAAACAAGTTAAACTATGGTGTTAATGTCAAATCATCAGCCTTTGAGCAAAGACTTTCTTTTAGTAAGTTAACTCTTAGTTACAGTTCGTGCGATTCATATTTAAGGTGTAATTCAACTCTGCACTCAAATGCAACCTACTGTACTAGGACCCAGGGGCGGATTTAGGGGGGCAGAAGGGGATTCACCCCTTCGCTGAAAAATTACACTGTATATGTAAGACACAATCTGTTTTTTTTTTTTGAAAAAGGTAACATATAAAGACACAATCTGTTTTTTACCTTTATATATTAAGTTTTAAATTCCCTTGACACAGCCCAAAGTGTAACTTAGTGGTCACTGGGGGTTCAAATCCTTTTTAAGGTCATATGTTCAACTGTCACTAATTACAATCGTTTTAACTTTTTTCTTTTTGAACTCCTGCCTCCGCCACTGCTAGTACCCCCTGCGGCCGCCCCAATTAAGGCGCGGCAGCAGGCTCGAAGAGAGAGCCCTCAGAGCAACCACAACTTTATTTTGTCATACACTTGCAGTGACAACTGCTTTAAGCTAGTCATAACTTGTCTCCTGTTGTTTTGTTAGGTGTAAAGATAAATATGGAAGTAACTAAAGAGTTTCTTCCCCTTTCCACCAGCACCAAATAAAGGGAAGAAAAGACTTTTCTTATCTCTCCCTTCCTTTTCCCTCTTCCTTTTTTTTTTGGCTAATGAAAGGAGCTTTTATTGATAACGGAAGTTATTACATGATGGCAACTGGACGTATAATCCAAGTTTCATAGAGGTCTTCTTTTAGTTCATTAAAGATAAAGGGGGGTGGGTATACAAAAATCATAACATTTCTTCCCATTTTTGGATCTCTGCCTTTACCATAGCAGGCCAGTTAATCAGCTGCGGCATTTGCTTCTCTAAAGATACGACTCACCTGTGGGCTGCCCAGCTTCCCCAATAGGTTCCTGCAATCCATTAATACGTGTGAGAAAGTTAGATTATTTGATGATAGCATTCGGATCAATACCTGTGAATCAGTTTTCACAATAAGTGGAACTAAGTTGTGATTGAGTGCAGCCTTAGACAATTCTAAAATGCTAGTATTTTTATATGAATGGCAGAGTGAGTGTAGTTGTAACTTGCATAACCAATAATCTAATCACCATTGTGGTTTCGGATAAGTCCACTACCCCCTTCTGCTTTGCTTTTTTCATCATAAGCCCCGTCTATATTAAGCTTGAAAAAATCATTTGGAGGTGGTTGCCATCGAATTGTTTTCTTTTGGTAAGTGATTTTTTTGTGGTGGTTATGCACTAAGTGGAATTACTCCAAAGTTTGAAAAATTATGTCAGTATGTGTTAATGGATAAGAGGAGTTTCGGGAAAGTGTTTGATTTCTATTTTTCTAGATAGCCCAAAGAATAATATGGGTTAAAATGTGTACTGGTACTTTTTCATTATTTGTAACTATCCCATTAGTTGTTGTACAAAAAGAGAGTATTGTAGGCTCCATTTGGTTTGGAGCGATGTATATGTCGAATTGATCTCATAGTGATTTTGCTTTTGGGCATGTTATGAATATGTGATCAATTGTTTCGGTAATGTTTGGACAAAAAGCACAATTGTTTGTTGTAATAATAATTATGGTGAAATAAATTTTCCATCGTTGGTAATTTCTTATTAAAAAGTAGCCACATAAAGAACTTTATTTTATTTAAAGCATGGATTTTCCATACCCATTGGTTGGTTTGGGAAAAGGGGGTGTGGATTATTTTTGAATCCTGTAATACATGTGGTACGCAGTTTTGGTAGAGAATAAATCAGAGGTTGTATTTTTTCAGGAGGAGTCCTTTTTGGATTCTGACTCTTTAATGTAAGTACTATTTATTTGGTGTGTAATATTCATGGGAATTTTCATGGATAGGTTGGAAAGGTCCCATTCATTATTGGATAGGATAATATTTTGGACAATTTTTGTTATATCTACTTGTGTGAGGGGACCATGTATAGAGATCTTAGGGAGTCATTTGAGCCAATCCAATTACCTTCCCAAAGTCTAATACTGGAGCCGTTGCCAATATTCCAAGCTATTTCTTTATTAAAGAACAAAATATTTTTGATAATGCTTTTCCAAATGTAGGAGTTAGATGATTTCTTATTAAAATCATTAAGGGGATGTCGTGTTCGGAATTTCCCTTTTAGGACTCTAACCCAAAGCTGGTAGGGATTTGTAATAAAATGTCAAGTTAGGCTAGAGAGTAGAGTTGAGTTTTTACCATTACTATTAGTGATACCTAATCCAACCATATACTTAGGAAGTGTAGCAGTTTCCCAGTTTGTTAGATGGATTTTTCTTTTGTTTTCAGTAGATCCCCAAAGGAAGTTGCGTTGAATACGATCAATTTTTTCAATACAATTTTTGGGAAGTAAATTAATTTGCATTGCGTAACTAAGAATTGTTGCTAAAACAGTTGTGATGAGTGTAGTACGCCCTGCAAGGGATAACAATTTTGCCTTCCATTTTTGTAAACGGTTATTCATACGATCAATAATAAATTGATAGTCAGTACTTTTTGGTTGATGATTAGTGATGGATAATCTTAAATAGTTATCGAATTTTGACGATAGGGTCATGTTTAGTAAGTTTACTATTATTTGTTGGGTGCTTAGAGGCGCATTTTTAGAGAAATAAACTTTAGATTTTGCTAAGTTTATTTTTTGGCCCGAGACGGATGAGAGCTTATTGAAAATAGTAATAATAGAAGAGGTATTTCTAGTGTCTGCTCTCGCAAAAAGGACTAAATGATCTGCAAAAAATAGATGCCTCTCGCAAAAAGGACTAAATGATCTGCAAAAAATAGATGCGATATCTCTGTTGATACTCTACCAATTTTTATCTTGTTTTCACTAGTTTCAATCGTAGGGTGAAAATTTTCTACTTTCTTCAAGTGCTCGAGTATGTTCATTAAAACTCGTAGAAAAAGAAATCTAACAGGGAGGAAAATAACTTTTTAACTGTCCCTTCCTTTTTCCCTCTTCTTATTTCCCATTCGCATCTCTTGCTTTCATTAGTTTTAAGCATAGGATGAAAATTTTCTAATTCTGCCAGAGAAAGTAAATGAAACTGAACAAAAATTACAGATACAGATTGGTTCTTTGACTGATAAACTTCAGACACAAATTGTAGAACTTATAACATTCTTCCCTGAGATTTGTCCATCTTACAAACAATCAGCACTTCTAGAAAAGCTTCTCCTGGGTTCAGGTTGCTGGACAAGAGGCACTAAAAGATTATTTGGTAGGCTGGCAAAGAAATACATTCCTTTTCCTGTAGATTAAAGATTACAAACAAATGCAACTTGTACAGAACTCATTCACAGGGTTGACTATACATCTGATGGACAGAAAGAAATAAAGATTCAATTTACTGGAGAATAGAGATAGATCGGATTCAACTAGGGGTGCAGTAAAGAGGGGCCTTCAGTGAACAGCAAGAGTCCGATACCTTGGGGATGTGACTACCATCATCCTGCACCTTCGACCAGCCTGGATTTTGGGAAAATCTGAAATCTGATAAATTGAATAAGTCACCCTTTGAGCTTGTTTAGGTTCCTGCCTGTAGTTTCATCATCCCAAGATGCATCCACATGAGGAAGCTGATATTCATCAGGTTTGAGAGCCAATGCAAAATCTGGCAGTGTTGGGGCTGTCTCCATGATCCTACAACAATCCTCTTCATGTATAAGTATTTTTCCAGCAGGGAAACTATATCTTGCACATTGATTAAGCTTAAAACATGCATAAACTACTTCATTTGCAACTTCCCCAGAGACAACAGTCTCAGACATCAATCACTCATCAATTTCTCCTCATTTTTGTTATTGGTTGCCATTACTGTGCATTATTTCTGTTTTTGTGTGTGTGTGTGTG
>ML307567.1:0-10453 GCA_005239505.1 Nicotiana paniculata | reverse complement strand
GGGGGGGGGGGGGGGGGGAATGGTTTAGTCTTCTTTTATTTTTTTCAATTCTTACTTCTTTTTGCTTACAGGAGTCGGTTTAGTTGGTGGGGCAGAACAAAGCTTTCCTGTACTATTTACAATTTTATACCTCATCAAAGTCAAGAAGCTATCTTCTAATATGTCAAGCCAAATTCAAAAAATATACTCCTATATAAGGATACATGCCATCTCTCAAAACCAATATCAAAATTTAGCAATCTACTTCAGGCAATTCTGCAGCCAAGTATCATCATATCTTCTAAGTCAAAAACGAAAAAAGAAAACTTACTTTTCATAAGAGTACAAGTCCCTGTTGATTCGCACTTTGCTCGAAGTGTCCTTTGGAATTTTCTCTGCGAGATACTTCATCGTTCCCCAGAGTGGAGGATTTCTGGATTGGCAAATGGAAGTCAGGCAGGCAGAAGAGACAGGAAAAGGTGGGGTGAAAAAAATATGTTATGATGATTGATAACATACTGCAACCACAAAAGGCTCCAAATGAAAATATGACGTTTCCCAGTCTGATGAATTTTAAGCACCAGACACCGTTCTACAAGTTAGTATGATCACACATGGTAAATCTAAAATTTAGGGCTAAAAGCGAACTCTTCATTACAGTGCTTCATGCACACAGCGAAATTTAGCATTAGCTTCAGATACAGTATTATATTGAGAACCACATTCAAGGACATCCGAATACCATCTGAAGTAATATTTTAGAGGTTTGTTGAAGACGGTGTTGCTCAAAGATGTTTCCTGATAAGATGGATTTAGGAAACACTAAAGGATAAGAAAGAGATATAACCAGTCAAAAAACCAATGAATAACAAGACCAAATGCAGGACACCTGTTGGAAGTCCTAAAGTTGAGGCTAAACTAAAGATTTCTTCTATCTTCTGAGAGTCACTAGATGAAAGCCATAACTGAAACTCTGCACTAAGCTTATCCGATTGAAAGGGTTATTTTATAATCAAAATTGATAGCTAAAGAGGATAAAACTGCTCACTAGATGCAAAGACCTGTCTCAGTGGAGGTGGGGCAATTTATACATCTGCTGGGTACAGCAATGGTAGAAGAGGATAAAGAGGATTCTATGATCTGGACAGCGAACAATGAATTGAAGTTCTCTGTTAGAAGCTGCTACAACCTTCTTCAGAAACAATCTGAACACTTTGAGTCAAATTGGCCTTGGAAAATACTATGGAAGACCAAAGCACCTGTTAAGGTAGCCTGTTTTGGGTGGATTGTCTATAGGAAAGCATGCTTAACCCCAGACAATTTGCAAAGGAGAGGTTTTCCTTTAAGCAACAGATGTTATCTATGTGAAGAGGATTTGGAATCAGTCAATCATCTTTTTATTCATTGTAAGTTTGCTAAGCAATGCTGGGAGCTTGTCCTAAATACGTGTGGTGTAGCTTGGGTTATGCCGTCAGATGTTAAGAGCTTGTTGGAGAGCTGGAACGGGCAGAGGATTGGAAGGATACAAAAGCAGATCTGGAGAACTATCCCTTTATGTGTCTTCTGGACTATTTGGACAGAGAGGAATAGTGCTTGTTTCGAGAATAAAAGGAACCACATCTCTAGAGTCAGGAACCTTTGTTTGCAAAATCTGTTTTTTTGGTGTAAAAGGAGTATTCTTGAGAGTAATGATCAGTATATGGAATTTTTAGACTCACTTGGAAATATGTAACTAGAGATTGTTGTAGGGTCTGTCTTGTTTGGTTGTAATTTGAGTACCTTCTTGGCACCTTTATTAATAAACTTTTATCTTATAAAAAAAAAAAAAAGTTTCCTAATGTTCTTAATAGCCCATGTCTCTACATAGATTTGGTTTCATAATTAATTTTACCAAAGCTACAAGCATTTTTTTCCACTTTTTTTCCAAAATAAGTTCTTTCACTGCTTAGCAAGAAAAAATAAGGAAATATAGGATGTACAGGGAGTTGAAGAGTAATGAAGGGGAGAAAATGAAAAATGGATCGTGCAAAGTTTACCTGGAGAGAGGAATGGCTGCGTTGAAACCTTCGCACGCCTTCTTACTTTCTTTTAGATATTCATCTGCTGCTTGCAGGGCGGCTACAGCCATTCCATGAGATTTTTCTGTGTTTCCTTCATCGAGGATTAGACCATGATAATAGTATGCTGAAGCCTACACAGAATTTTATGTGTCATGCATAAGCTTGAGGGGAGAAAAATGCAATAGACTTAAAAGATGACAAAGAAGCTGCAGAAGCTTTCCAGAGACCAGCATGAAGGTCCTTAAGTACATGGACTATGGAGTTACAATATGAGGAGTTTTCACTTAGACAACTTTTCTTGTATCACCAATGGTGACTATTGAAAGATATCACCTAAAGAGTTTTGCTGATGGAAGATGCAGGGTTGTCCAGTACAACAAAACAGTTGTTTTATGCTATAAATACTCATTCCATGAAATAATTAAGAGCGATTTTTAGGTTGCTTAAACTGAAGAAAGTTATAAGCATTTAGTCTTCGAAGAGCAAAAACCGCATAAATCATCAGTTTAAAGGAGACTTACTTACAAATCGAGGTAGCCAGCAAGATGTACACTATCGATTATCTATCAGGTTATTCACAAGAAGAACAATAAAACATGAGTTTCAGATCCCTAACACGACATGTCAAATTCGAAGAGCATTCAGCAAGGTTATAAAATCAACCACTTCCGAAGCATCAGGATATTGAGAGAGAGAAAAAAACTACAGAAAAGTCCATTTTCAACATAGAATGAAAAACATGGACTTGAGAGTAGTATTTGGACAAGCTGGTTAAATAAGCACTTAAAGGACCCAGGCCAGCATTGGTTGAACAAAAAGGAACGACAAATAAGTTTGGCATGAATGTTGGATGGATTGCATGACATCTGCACCACTATTTTCACAATCCCATCCGACCCCAATTCAGCTGTAGGTCATTTTCCGGTGTTTTATTTTTAATTTAGGGGTCCTGTGTGCTTTATCCATGACAAATATAGCACATTGGCTAATGAATGGACAAAGCCAAACATTTTGATATAAACTCATATGCTAATGACACCATGACGGTTGGTAAAGTCAGTTAACTACACCTCAGTCCCAAACTAGTTGGGATAATTCATAAGCTAATGACACTCAGATAAAATAAGGTGAGAGTTCCTTATTCTATATTGGCACCTGCTTGTTAACATACATAGGACACAAAGCTTATCCCATATCCCTGAATGACAATTGCTAGACTAAGCATTCTAATCTTTATGCACTGCACACCAATTGCCAAATCCAACTGCGAGTTGCTTGGACTAAGTTACATATGTCATCAAACCAGAATAAAAGTGTGCTTAGATGTCATCCTTGCATGAATTACTCAAAAAATGTTGTACGTTATAGAGTTTTGTGCCAAGGAAGTCTTTCACTCATCAGTAAGTAAAATCAAGGAACACTTTGGTCTATACTTTTCTTAACTCTTGGTGTTGACATATATACTAAAATCTAGGAATTAAAGAAGTAAACAAAAGAAAGAGAATCACAAGATACCTTGGCTTCAATATATTTCCACTTCACGAAAAGCCTATGCTTTTCTCCCCAACCATTAGATAACGGAAGGTTCATGATGTTATCTTGAGCCTGCAAGGTAACAAAAAAGTAAAGTAATTGATATCTCCGACACTATCTGGCGACAAAAAGAAAATGTTCCATAAAATGGAATAACAAAGTTCTTTTCCCCTATCCGTGGTTATGTTAGGGGAAGGAATTTAAAAGGTCCAATTAATCCAAATTGAAGCAAATGATATATATACAGGCAATGCCAACTAGTTGGGACTAAACTAGTTTCCTGTGTAGCAATAAGTGCAAGAGTCAAAGAACTCCTGATTAATTAGCACTGGAATGAAATGACTAGAATATATCCGAATTGTATAGAGGATTCATATAACCTTTTTTTTAAAATTAGAGCAGTCGAGCATGCTTTGGCAAAAGGATTCAGTACCTGCTGCCAGTATTTTACCATCTCGCATGCAAGCCTTCTTTTGACAGCCAGTGTTGCTTTAGTACTGTCAATTGCAAGCCCGAGCTGAATATCAACGGCCTAAAATCATGGTGACAGATACATCAGATAGGGAAGACAATTTAAATCCATATGGACATTTTCTTAACGAGAGACTAAGCAACAGCTAACATCTTTATTCAACGAGAATTATTAGCACAAGAAAGCATATGGACAGTACCATAATACAGCCAAAATAACAAAAATGCATCTAATGCTCTGGGATAGGATGATATTAGAACTAACCAAACATAATCAAAATGGCTACATGCATGAAAGTCTGCTGAATTTAGGTAACTCAAATTCAGATGACCGCCTTCACTACTGTGAACATTTTTATAGCAGAAAATTTGCCAAGTAGAGTGGTTTTGCTGCGTTTAGATATTAAGCATGTACCCAGGCAATCCCCTTCGCTATTTTGTAGTTATAACAGCAATCTTTGAAAAATAGATTGTGTTTGCTGTCGCTGGATACTAAACAGATATCTAACACTTTGTTAATTAGTGTGCATTAGAGTATGCTTCTATCCATTGAAAGCAGAGGTAACAGGCATGAAGAACTCAAGCTCCATTAAAAACCAAGGCAAAGCAAAATACACACTACGAGAGACTCTACACAGATTAGATATTGAGATTGAAAAGACAGCACAAATAGCGTTATCCTTGTGTGAAGATTTCATGTTTCAGCCCTGTGCATATTTACTGAGCCAATCCCACTGGGCGTGTCTTTCCCCACTTGTGGGATTACACTGGGTTGTAGTTGTAATACATGAAAACAGTCATTTTCTTCTTCAGCAAATCCGAATCATATTGTCATAGACAATTTCTACAAATCCTATTTATTAACATAGGAATTCCTTTCCAAGTCATACTTGCAGTCTTATTTCAATCCACTAATTGCTGGACATAACACAATTTATGCAGGGCATCTTTCCAATCAGGTATCTTGGTTTGACTTTATCTTCCAAGAAATGGAACAAGGTGGAATGTCAGAAATTAGTGGATAAAATCACTAATAAGATCACCACTGTTTATTCAAAGAAGCTATCATATGCTGGAAGACTACAAGTCATACTTGCAGTCTTATTTCAATCCATAGCTTCTGGGATTCTGCCTTCATCTTGCCTCAAAGTGTCCTTAAAGAAGTGGATAGGAAGTGTAGCGAATATTTGTGGGGTGGTACAGAAGAAACAAAGAAGATCTCATTAGTTTCTTGGGAAAAAAGTGCGTAGGCCAGGGAAATATGGTGGGCTGAATATCAAGAATTGTCAGAGCTGGAACATGGCATCAGCGGGAAAGTTGTTATGGCAATTGGTGGAGAAAAAAGATACATGTGGGTGAAATGGGTGCATGGCATCTATATTTAGACCAACACCAACATTTGGATGCATAAACCTCCCCAAGACTGCAGCTGGTATTGGAGGAAGATCAATGCGCTAAAGGAAACCATGCAAGATTCAGATACAGATTGACACCAAATGGGCAACACTCGATCACTAGCTCCTACAATGCAATGTTGGGGCAGCAGGAAAGATTGAAGACTGCTGAGTTGATTTGGTCATCATTAGCTCAACCAAAACACAGGTTTGTGGTTTGGTTAGTTGTACAGGGTAGATTGCTCACTAAAGCAAGGATGAGATATCTCCATATTCCAGTAGCAGATGAAACATGTTGCCTCTGTGACAAACAAGCTATGGAGACATCCATGCACTTATTTTCAGAATGTAATTGAATAAGGAATGTGCGAGAAGGTATCCAACAAGACAGGGATCACCATAAGAAAAGGAGAAGTTCATGTGGTTCTTGAAGAGACTAAGAGGAGACAATGGAAACAATTCCAAAAGGAATTAATAGCAGCAATTTGGAAAGCAGTTATATACCATGTATGGAGGGCAAGGAATTGGAAAATTTTTAGAGGAACAACTGTAAATACTGAGATAGTGCTGGTACAAATTAAAAGATAAACCATAGATAGACTAGAAAGATTTCATAACTCTAGGAAAGCCAAACACTGCATTAGTTTAATGCACAATACATTGTAATTAGAAGTTACTGGATTTGTCAGAGACCTATCCTTCCTGGATGAGGAAGATGGGTGCTCTTTAGGTGTACTGTTTTGTGAATTAATGTATGATTTACATTTTTACCCAAAAAAAAAAAAAACATAGGAATTCCTAACTGAGCCCTCGTACAGTTATTCCAGTGTCTTTGGTGCACTATTTGAATGTCACTGACCTTTTTGGGATGTTAACAAAATGATAGTCAAGAAAAGAGAAGCTGAAAGATTATCACTAGAACTCTAGAAGCATGATATGTATTTGCTTATACAATTACATTGTCCAAATTCATCCATAACAATTTTAGATATCATTGGACACTCATTGAAGCAAAAAGAAAGAGTATCCAGTAAAGCATCGAGAAGTTATGGGTATTGGACGTTTAAAATTTTAAAATAATGCAACCCACAAAAATTATAGGCTCTGAATGAGCTATTACCTGCCCTAATGCTTGGAGGCACAATGCTCGCAGAACTCCTTCAGCTAGGTCTACTGGCAGATTTCTCCTAAATGCAATGCAAATAATAGTGAAAATCTAACCCCTGATAGATTTAAATCAAAAACATGGATTTGCATTGTATTGGTATAAAAACCTTTGTTCAGCAGGCAACTGGGGAAGAACGTTTCGAACCGCACAATCGAGATATCCAGCAGCCTTTAGAAAAACATCAACAGAAGATCGCCTGTTCTCTGTCAGTTATTAAAGGCAAAATGAGGAAAACAGAAGATCAATTTGAAGCCACAAGATGAATGTGTCCTGAAAGAAGTTTCAGAGACTTCACCAAAATCAAGTGTTATAAATATAAAGAATACATCAAGACATTTACTTGCAGTTACTGAATCTCCAATATTAAACATGGGAACAATACCCACCTTCAGATACCTTTGGTGAATAACCATCGAGAGATGTTCTAGGAAGAAGCAGCAAGTTAGCTTGCGATAACGACAGTGTTGCCATCAAGTGCAAAACGGACAGTACTTCATACCAAGCACTAAACATTGCAGTTTCCTGAAATATTCTGACAAATAAGACAGTTCTCCCTCATGGTGGCAAAAGCAAATAGAAGACTAAACATGAACAGAAACGAAAAGAAAAGAAAATTGAATTTCTAGTCTGACCTCTGCATCATCCTCTTGATTGACCCAAATAAACTGCACTTTATGTTGTAGTGGACTCCCTGAAAATGGCCAAGAAGCAACATCTCACAACTAAAATCAACAATGCATGAATGCTAATGAGATAGCAACCAAAGTATTTACCATCTTTAACTAGCCCCAAAAGAACAGGCAAATAGTCTTCGAGAGCTTGCAAAAGATCTCCAAGGGTTGAACCTCCTGCAAGAAATAGGTGCTAAGCATTATATCCACATATAAGGAAAGAGACACGAACATGGCCAAATTCCAAAAAAATGTTTTTGCGCTTCCTCTGCAACTTACCATGCTGGGTAGCAGTTTTTCTTCTTGTCCTTG
This sequence comes from Nicotiana paniculata, assembly GCA_005239505.1. NCBI lineage: Eukaryota > Viridiplantae > Streptophyta > Magnoliopsida > Solanales > Solanaceae > Nicotiana > Nicotiana paniculata. Next base: position 2,865 of record ML307567.1, on the reverse strand, counting down.
TAATTGTGGGAGCTTCTTGCCCTGCCATAACAACTATTCTGGTTCTGAGAGCAGAAAGGCGCTCCACCAGGGCTTTCGACAAGTTATCACCAAATGCAAGAGAGAAATCCACTGGCTTAGGGATACGTAATCCAGGAACAAATACAGACACATCGCCAATGTTTCCCGGCCGTCTTCTATTCCCACCAGTATCTTGCGGCGTCGAAACAAAGCATCCCATATCCTAAAATTTTCTCGTATCTGCCAGCACACTACCATAAATTACAGAATGATCATACAACAAAAAATACGTCAAGAAAAATAATGACCTCTTTCATGAATGCATTTCCAAAAAAAAAAGATTGTAACATGAATAACCCTGTAGAATAAAATCACCACAAGAGAAATTGGAAGACTGAGCTGGAAACTACTCATAAAGTGAAAATCACAATAAATGAGCAACCAACAAAACAGTTGGCTGCTCACGAGTACTATCCCATATACTGCCACTAGAACCACCTGTCAATTCAGCAATCTCTATTGTGATTATGTACATAATGTGTCTAAACTGAATAGATACCAGCCTTAGCTGTAAGAAAACAGACCATCTTACCCCGGTTTTATACTCAGCAGATAAAACGATCAGTTGATTTCTCTAGTAATTTCTGCATCATATAAAAAGAATTATTAATATAAGTATAAGTGCAAACACAGAGTAATTATAAAGAGAAAAAAGAGATCACAAGAAATGAATGAAAAGTGACAGGTGCTGTGATTTTTCTACATTGCCAGAGCTGTGCTTCTATTTCATAAATAACCATCATAAAAACTTAAAATTCCTCCTTCCATAATGAACTTGGACAGATTTGTCAAAAAAGATGGCGGCTTGAACCCAATTACAATAAAGTCACAAAAAAGTACATTTCTTCTCTGGAAAGGAGAGGGAAAAAGCAAGAGAAATAGAAACTTGTGATTCACATAATATTTGGAGTAAAGAATTGTAAACCGCATTTAAGAAAGCAATAAAGGAACATTTAACTATTTAAGCAAGTAAGCCAAGTTGTGCAAACAGTTTGAACCAAGTGGAGCAGCCAAACAACCAAACCCAATTACCATAAACATGAGAGTTTAAACAAATCTAATTCAATTCTTTGTATTAAAGCTTCCAAAATCAATCAAACTAATTGGATTATGTACCAACTCAGCTCAAATTTTGTATAAAGACACCAATAAATATGATCATAAAACAGGGAAATTATAGACCCAATTAGAATTACTGAAAATTATACCTGGTCTTTTGTTCAGAGGAACCAAAATATTCCATAAAAAAAGAAAAAGGAAGCAAGAAGATGAAGGGTCGTATAGTTAGGGAGATAGATTCTAAACGAAACAAATAATTAAACCCTATTATAGAAAATAATATGTAGCTGAATTGAGCAAAAACCCAAATTCTCTGTGAAAGGGCAGAAACAAAGGAATCAGCTCAACCTCAAGTTGGGAGTAGAATCAGCTGAGAATTTCAATTTCGACATTTGTTTGGAAAAAGAAAAAGGTAAGGAAGTCAATAAAGAGAGAGGAATACATATATACATATAGAAAAAGAGGTGTTAAAAAGGGTTGAGAAAAAAAAGGAGGAAGCTTCTTCAATCATCAACATACAGTTGAAAAATCTTAGATAAGTAATCGTCCCAAAATATAGAGAGAGAAAAATTAAACCCATACAACAAAATATAATTTAAAAAATTACAGGGGTTAGAGTAATTTATTACTATTATTATTACTGGTGAAATTGCTTTTTGTTTTGTCATAGTAATGTGGTAGTTAGTGGTAATGTAACGACAATTATCCGTAGAAGATGTTTGCTTTTTATATGGAGCCGAATGCTGCCTTTTTCGGTTTTTAATTGTCGGCTTCTTTACCATTTTCCCATTTTAAAGACATTTTTGGTTGTTATGCACTTACACTTATGTGTGCCAGAAAGCAATGCGACTTTTGTCAAAATGTGGTCATTTTTGAGTCCCTGCTACCATTTTTATATTCTAATGGTTTATCCCGAAATCCGATAACAAATAAATTTATACGTAAGTTTAAGAATACGTGATATAATTTGATACGAATTAAAAAAACAAATTAATACTGAAATTAATGATAAGAAATAAATGCAAACCATACAAAATTGGACAGCCTTAGCCCGGAAGGTTGGTCACTTTCAAGTCAAGAAATGCCTCAATCGAGGTTGGAATAAAATGACAAGATAACAACAACTAGAAATAAGGGTGCGGAACCCAAGTAGGTCATTTTTGAACAAGTAGAACAAAAATAGGTCCAAAAAAAAAAAAAGAACGAATCTATGTATAACGCCATAGTATATGGCGCTATACACTAACGGTAACTGTGCCGTTAGTGTATAGCACCATATACTATGGCGTTATACCTTCTGAATATGTCAGACCAGGTATAACGCCATAGTATGCGGCGTTATACCTCCTGACACATGTATAACGCCATAGTATCCGGCGTTATACCTGTATAACGCCTTGTACTGTGGCGTTATACATGCTTCCTGGGCCCACCAATAATTCAAAAAGCGTATAATGCTTACTACATTGGCGCTATACAAATTTAAAAAAAAAAGNGTGGTTAGAATTGCATTTCATTCAATCACAAAATATTTTCAACTCTTGATCAAACGTTTATTGTTGTTAAAATTCTCAAGCATCTTTTCATTATGTCTGAAGAGCGTAGAATACGAGTTTCATTACATTGGGGGGGTGAGGTTGTGATGGAGAATAACTCTGTGGGCTACAATTTATCTGCTCAGTATCATGTTAAATTTCCACTAAGCATGGAGTACGATAAATTGATATCGTTGTTATGCAAAAAAAT
>ML307564.1:0-108611 GCA_005239505.1 Nicotiana paniculata | reverse complement strand
TTTCGTTCCACAACACCATTTTGCTGGGGAGTCCTTGGAGCTGAAAAATTGTGTGTGATTCCATTTTCATTACATAATTCATCAAATTTTGCATTATCAAACTCCGTTCCATGATCAGACCTGATGCATGCCACTTTCATGTTCATCTTCACTTGAATTTTCTTGACAAAGGCCACAAATACCTCAAATGTTTCATCTTTCGAACGAAGGAATAATGTCCAAGTGAATCTAGAGTAGTCATCCACAATCACAAAGATGTATTTCTTTCCACCCCTACTTGGAATTCTCATTGGTCCACATAGATCCATGTGGATGAGTTCAAGAGGTATGGATGTGCTAACATCTTTCTTTGGTTTAAAATATGATTTCACATGTTTCCCTCTTGCACATACATCACATACTTTGTGATCCTTGAACCTTGAATTTGGCAGACCACGAACCAGGTCCTTCTTTATCAGCTTGTTCAACAGAGAGAAGCTGGCATGTCCTAGTCTTCTGTGCCAAAGCTCAGCATCATCTTCAACTGCCTTTAGGTAGTTCACCTCACCTGCTTCCAGAGATTTGAAATCAGCAACGTAGATGTTTTTGTATCTCTTAGCTATCAACACCACCTCTCTAGTTACTAAACTAGTAACTGTGTATGTTTTTGACAAGAATTGCACCTTGTTTCCTTTATCACAAATTTGTGAAACACTGAAGAGGCTATATTTCAAGCCATCCACATAGTAAACATTTTCAATTGAGTTTTCCAGAGATCTTCCAACTCTTCATACGCCTAGGATGTACCCCTTCTTCCCATTTGCAAAGGACACATCCCCTCCTTGCACGGCCTTCAATGAGAGAAAATCCATGGTATTTCCAGTCATATGCTTTGAGCATCCACTGTCCATAATCCACTGTAGCCCGCTTTCCCTCACTGATCCCTGCACACATAAATCAATGGTCAGATTTAGGAACCCAAACAAGTTTGGATCCCTTGTAATTTGGAAATGGATGAACGAGAACTTTTCTAGTCCATGCTGGCAGGATTTTGTGTTTTTTGCTGGGACCTGGCCCCTGATCAGTCTTTCTCCTGCCTGCAAACATTTCATTTTTTTGGACTGATTTGTCCCTGACTGGACAGCTTTCCTTGTAGTGTCCATTGTTCCCATTTTGGGTACAAAGCCAATTGTCATGGACTGTAACATACTTGCTGTGAGGGTTGTAGGGAGTTTTCCCCTTTTGAAACCCGATCCCCTGCTTGTTCCCAGAGTAGTTAGAGTACATAGCAGTGACAACGTCTGTAGACCAAGTCCAATTCAAAGATTTCTTAAGATCAGATGTTAGTTTGCTCACTTCTGCTTGCAACTCCTTGTTTTTCTCAACCTCACTGCACAGGCTATTTTTGACCTCATTCAGTTCTTTTTCATTTTTCACTAGCTATTTCCTTCCCTTTATCTATACTTGATGAACCAGGTTCTAATCTTAGTCCCTGAATAGTTTCTTCTAAGTCTGTGATTACTACTAGAAGATCATCTCTTTCATTTTTTGACTCCCTATTTTTCTTCTCTGTCTCTTCCCTTTTCTCTTCAAGACCTTTTATAGTATCCTTAAAATCCACAACTACTACCATTAGGTCGTCTCTTTCATTCTCAACACTGTTGATTTTGCACCTTAGAGTCTTATTTTATTTTTCAAGGTTTTCTACGGTTTCTTTCAGGTCAGCCACACACACGACTAGGTCATCTCTAGTTTGTTCAGCTTCTCCTAGCTCTAGGGTCAGTGAATCTTTTTCTTCCATTAAGATATAGTAGGTATCAATGAGAAAATTCGACAAGGACTTTAGTTTTTTAGGAGAGTAGGATCTCAGATTTCTCTGAACATCCCTGAAATTTACCTCATCGGCATCATCTTCTTCGTCGGATTGAGCCATGAGAGCAAACAACGAGTCATACTCCTTGCCCTTGCCTTCAACAGCTATCATGGAGCTATTATCTGCTTCAGGTTCCTCTTCTGATTCACTGGATGAGTCTCCCCAGGCAGCAAGAGCTTGTCTCAGTACATTGTCAGCTGCACTTTTTCTACTGAATCTCTTTTCTGGAACCTGGTTTCTCTTTGCAACCTTGTCCGTGTTGTATTTGTAGCTGTCCTGTTTCAAGAGCGGGCAGTCCTTGATGAAGTGTCCAGGTTTGCCATATTTATGACATAGATCATGATTCCTGGGCTTGCTTGAACCCCCTCTTCTAGGTATCCCACCATTCCTTCGCACCATTTTTTGGAATCTCTTGGTGAGATAGGCCATGTCGTGATCTTCTTAACTTGACTCACATTTTTCTGCCTGAAGAACCAGGTCCTTCTCCTTCTTAAGCTCTCTTCTTTAAATATCCTTTTTTTCTTCATCTCATATGTCCTCAGATTACCTATCAACTCATCCATAGTTAACGTCTGCAGATCTTTTGCTTCCGTGATAGCGTTCACCTTACTTTCCCAAGAACTTGGCAGAACACTTAAGATTTTTCGCACAAGTTTGTTTCTGGAAATAAATTCACCTAGAGAATGAAGTTCATTGATTATAGAGGTGAACCTGGTATGCATGTCCTGTATGGACTCATCTTCCCTCATCTTGAACAGTTCATATTTTGTAGTGAGCATGTCTATCTTGGACTGCTTTACATGTGTTGCTCCTTCGTGTGCCGTCTGCAGGGCATCCCAGATTTCCTTAGCTGACTGACAGGCAGAGATCCTGTTATATTCGTCAGGCCCAATACCACAAACAAGAATTTTCTTTGCGCGAAAGTTCTTTTCCACAGCTTTTCGATCTGCCTCATCGTACTCCTTTCTGGTTTTTGGTATTAGAGGACCTGCTTCTCCAACCTTTTTTTAATGGCACATGAGGGCCATCACAAATAATGTCCCAAAGTTCGGAGTCTTCAGCCATGATAAAATCATGCATTCTTGTTTTCCACCAAACGTAGTACTGGCCGTTGAATCTTGGGGGTCTGTAGGTTGATTGTCCTTCCTCAAAATTTAGTGGAGCAACCATTTGAGATCCTTTCTAGGTGTTAACATTTCAGAAAGAACCTGCTCTGATACCAATTGAAGGTTTCTTAGCTTCCACTAACCAGTAGAGTGTCCAGGTCCTCTACTAGTTCCCACAGAACTACTTACTAGAAAAACAAGTAAAGAGACAAAGGACTTTTACGTGGAAAAATCCCACTCAAGGGGACAAAAACCACGACCTACACTTGTAAGATTTCAAACTTTACTAACTTGTAATCTAAACTATTACAAGCCACTTTGTAATGACTTTCTTACAAAGACTTCAATACTCTAACTTGTAATACTTCTTACAAGCCACTTTGTCACAACATAGTTACAAAGACTGACTCATGACTAGCTTTAGTCACACACAAGTTTGGAAGATGAAAGATTAAAAAGTTCCTAACTAGTTTCTTCTACAAAGCTTAGTAGGATACAATGAAAAACAAGATTCAAGATTACAACTCAACTAAGGATATTAACATTACTTGATAATCATGTGTGAGGTCTTAGTGGAGTTGTCTTCTTGCTCTTGAAGCCCTTGAGTCTTTAATGCTTGAGAGCACTTAATGCTTGAATATACTCAGTAATTGCTCAAGTGAGTATGTGGTTCTTCTTGCTTCAAGATATTACCAAACCTTGCACATTTCAAGAAGGATGTCCAAAATCTTGAAGGTACACGGCTCAACCACCAGGAAGTGACTGTTGCACTGTTGCTACACTGTAGCGTGAACAGTAGCAGGCAGTCACCTTTTCTGTCACAGCTTTTTACAGCTGTCAAGTTGGCCTGTACTTTATTCTGTGAGTCGGCTAAGGGATCAGGTCCCTTAGCTGGTCCGTCCTCATTCAGCACTGTATGATCCGGAATTCCTGGAGGCATAGATAGCTTGTGAAGCTGGTCCTCAAATTGGTCCTTCACATAAAAGTTTGTTAAAACATCAAAACAGAATGCAACTCATTAGTGATACAATCAATTAGTGATAAAAATCAGCACATCTTTCAATAATTCAATTTATGTTTTTCAACTTAAAGATCGAATCAAGATCCTCTTTTTGTTAGAGTTTTGTTGCTTCCGACACTTCCAGGGGTGAAGGGGATCCTTTTTCCCCTTTAGTCAATTTGGTGAGACTAAAGAAAATTAGAATCTGATATATTTGTTGTTGAATTGTTGGAAAACTGATGAATTCTTTTTAGAATATTCAATCCGTAAAATTCCTCGTCTTTGCCTACCTAAGAAAGATTCCTTGATTATGTAATTGCTTACGAATACAAGTTCTTTTGTCTAAATAATGTATGTAAATATAGTATTTGTATTTCTTAATTCACAAACAATTAAGCCCCCACCCCCACCCACCCACCCAATTTTTTATACGTATATACGTGTACATATTTTTGGATTCTTTGTCAGGAAAAGAAAAAAGATTTAAAGGTAATTTCTTAATGCTAAATTAACCTCGTGAAAGAATTTAGCAACCGAATCAGTACTTAAAGACAACATGTCTCCCAATCATTATTAAAATTGTCCCAGGCTCTTGCTGAAAATCTGTGTTGCTCGGGTTCTTCAAAAATATTATTAAGTGCGTGTAAAATTCTTCAAAAGCTGTCATTTTTGGAAGATCTGATATGAATACTGCAATTTTTTAGAAGTGAGCATCCTCTACTTCCAACCAAAAGGTTGTGAGTTCGAGTCACCCCAAGAGCAAGGTGGGGAGTTCTTGGAGGGAGGGAGCCGAGGGTCTATCGGAAACAGCCTCTCTACCCCAGGGTAGGGGTAAGATTTGCGTACACACTATCCTCCCCAAACCCCACTGGTAAAATTATATTGGGTTGTTATTGTTTGTTGAGTAACATAATTGTGAAAACGTATACTATTAGAATGACCTAATATTATCCCCTTTGACTATACAAGTCCTAACCATAAAAAAAGGTTCATTATTCTTTACTAACGCTATTGACTTTAGTTGAAATGCAATGCCGCATTTCTGTAAAATTAAAAGAGTATATGTCCCATCATCACCAAATCTATGATTCTTTTTATAACAAATTTTAGACTCTCTAAGAGCTGGTGAAATTTATATTCCCACATCAATGTGAACAAAGAAAAGTAATATCTTGTTGATCTTACTTTGGAAGAAAATTATTGTGGGCAGGAAAATGACTATTTGCACGTTTGCATACTAAATGATTAGTAGTTTACCGCCATGAGTTTGGATGGGATGGATAGGAGATTAGAATCCGTTCATCCTCAACGAGAGGTCTCGAATTTGAATCTTGAGAATGAAAAAAATTAAAAACAAATTCTATTTTAATAGTTTTATAGGGATGCGAATTCGAGTTACTCGATGTACCAATAAAAGTACCAAACACTAAAAAAACTTTATTGAAAGTTAGCTTATATGATGCCAAACATGCATGTTAAGTAGTTGTGATGAGAAAACTACTCATTGAATAAGTTTTAGAAAACCTTGAAAGAATGTCATTACCAAATCTCAAAAACATTTATAAACACTTTTATATGAGTACAAATTAATAGATTAAACCAACTAAAATTGTTTATTTGCGATTATGCATATATCTGGATCGAGTTAAAATATAGTACGCATTCCATTCCACTTTACGGATTTTGAGAATCAAACGAATTGTTTTTTTATGTTTCTTTTAAATTATTAATTATTGTATTTATAGTATTTTTTACGTTGTTTCCAAATATATAAATTTTATTTTGAAAAATTAAAAAATTCTATGATCAAATGCATGGTTAAAATTAAAAAATTTGAATCTTGAAAAGTAAAGTGTCGCATCAATTAAGACGAGGAAGTACAATGCAACATAAATTAGAAAATGAAAAGGTAAAAATAGAAAGAAAGAAAGACTAGAACTTTGATGTTGTAATGAATGTGATAATGTGAACATTGAGTATTTTACATGCCACTTTTATATTGGAATACTTTGCCTTCACACTCTCTTTTTGGAAATATTTGTCATTTATCAAAATAGAACCTTTGTTAAGTAATACTAAATTAATTTATTAATTTTAGTCTTAACATAAAAAAGGTAAACTAATGGAAAATTCACTCAGCAGCTTCACCAATTTCTTTTCCATGCACAAAGCAATAAATTAAATGATTTGTTATGGTTTTCCTTAATTTAAAGCTCCCATATAAATTTTCAAACTTACTTGCATTTCTTCAATTTTTTTTATTTTTTATTTTTTATTTTTTCATTTTTTAATAAGCTTCTGTCTCCTACCTACCTAAATTTTGATGGTTGTCCATACTTGAGCGATAGACTAATTCGCCAACACAATAACTGAAATTTAAACGTCATTATTTTGTTGTCTCAATAAGAAGAGAAATTTATTAAATAAAATGGATTAGCTGTAATAACCAATTAATAAATGATTAGAAGACCCACATCAGATTTTTTCAAACAAAATATGTATTTTCCAGTTAGGTGATATTTTAATTACCTAGACTTTAGTTAGATGACTCTTATGTGGCCCAAAGAAAAAATTAACTTTTGTGTTATAAGTTTTACTTGGATGATCATCAGTGTTAATAGCCGTTTTCGTTTAACCATTTGATATCCAAATTTTACTGGACCGACTATACGTAGATTTAATTACTTATAAACCCCTTTGACACCAGAAAAACCGTCCGCTTTCATAGAAAAATATTATGCCAATGCAGATTTAAGTGGTCATATCAAATCCTTGAGAACTATTACTAGCACAGGCGGCCTATATATATTTGAACAAAAATACTTAAAATCAAGGTCTCTAGCTAGCTAGTTAAAGGCGAAAATGTTTAATTTTCCTATTGCACCGCTAATTATTAGTTATGGCGTAGTGGTTTATTAAAATAGTTTAAACATCCTATCATTTAGTTGAAAGCGGTCTGTCTAATCGTTAAGATCTACTTAAGTTAACCTAATCTGATTTTGATATGATTGATAATATACACAAACTTAGAGTTTTGATTGTGATAATACCTCTTGAGTGCCTTTTTCTTCTGTTTTCCTTTTAAAAGAGGGAAACACAATTGAGTGTTAGGCGGGCCAAATAATCCTAATTATTGTTAGTATATAGCCGACTGCCGACTCAAACAGTAAATACAAAATTATTATTCTTTCCACTATATTTTCTAATTTTTTTATTTAACAACTCCTCCATGGTGATTCTCATTGATGTTAATTTCTCCTCATTTTGCTTGGAAATTTTATCTTAAGAGTATAGATAAAAATACTCATTGTAAGAATAGTAATTATGAAATTAATATATAGTTAAATAAACTCTTTCTGGAACAGAAATTTATTGAGGTCTATGTATACGAACGCTCGATTTTATGGGCTCGAGGATCTGCCTCGAGATTATGTTCATATCGGAGCGATCCCAAGTTCAAAGAACACGAAGACCGAAGGATCGAGATCGGGCAAGATCGACATCGAATAATAGAATAACGAGATATCCGCAATCGACCACGAATCTCGGCAGGAATCTCGGGATTGATAGAACCCTTAACGGTTATCAATATCAATCGTGCATTTTGTTTTCGAAATTATAGTTATACCTTATTTAGAATTCCTCTACTATATAAAGAGGAACCCTGTTCATTTGTAAGCATATATGAATCACGCACGCAGTTACTGAGAAATAATAAACACTCTGCTCTTTTACTCGCTTATAATTCTCTATTGTCTTTATTGTTCTTATTGTTCTTGTTGCTCTTAACGCTTGATCTCGAGCCTATTCCGAATTGAGGTCGATGGCTCGCAAACAGCACTGGTTTGATCCATTTCAATCGTTTAATTCACTTATTTATTCAAGTGTTTATCAACTGGTATTGAATTAGATCACGTATCCTTATAACCACATTACAAGTCAAATTGTTACTCGTGTTCGAGGTAAACAGTTTGGCGCCCACCGTGGGGCTAAGGATAATAGTGATCATTCAGTGCTAATCCAGGTATAACACACTATTTTACACTTGTTTGTTGTCAAGAATTTTGTTTTCAGGTTAAAATCATGTCAAACTCACAAAACACAGCTACACATGGAGACAACGATCTTTGACTCCACGAAGAAAATAAGAATGTTATCGCTCCAGGAATCGAGGTGCCACAGGCTGACCTCGGAGGAGCACCGCTCGTTAACCCGATCGATGTCAGTTCGCATCTTGCTTTGAATGCGGATTTAGGTGGGGACCCCGATGGAAGCGTACGCAGAGAGGGTCGAGCTGACGGTCGAGGTACTCAGGGAATAGGAGACGAAGGTGTCAGTCTCCAAGTAATATTCGAAATGCTGCAACCCCAACAAAACACCATTGCTCAGTTGAAAAATCAGCACCGGGCACCAAATAGGGTCGAACAAGAGGCTACTCATCGTACCGAGCCAGTTCCTGAAAGATCAGGTGATAATACTTCGACAACCGACCCTGCTATAATGAGGATGCTTGAGGATCTTATTAAGAGAATAGAATCGGGAGAAAAGAAAATTTAGGCCAACGACAAGAAGGTGGAAACTTATAACTCTCGAGTTGATCAGATACCAGGGGAACCACCGATCTTAAAGGGAATGGACTCCAAGAAGTTTGTGCAAAAACCATTCCCTCTGAGTGCGGCTCCGAAGCCCATCCTAAAGAAGTTCTGAATGCCCGATATACCTAAATACAATGGGATCTCAGATCCCAATGAGCACGTCACTTCTTATACGTACGCCATAAAAGGTAATGATTTGGAGGATAATGAAATCGAGTCTGTAGTGCTAAAGAAATTCGGGGAGACCCTGTCGAAGGGAGCTATGATTTGGTATCGCAACTTGCCACCGAACTCTATCGATTCGTTCGCCATGTTGGCGGATTCGTTTATTAAGGCGCATACTAGGGCCATAAAGGTCGCAACAAGAAAATCAGACCTCTTCAAAGTGAGGCAGAGGGATAACGAGATGTTAAAAGAGTTCATATCTCGATTCCAAATGGAACATATAGAATTGCCACCAGTTACTGACGATTGGGTTGTCCAAGCTTTCACCCAAGGATTAAACGAGCGGAGTTCGATCGCGTCACGCCAGTTGAAGCAGAATTTAATAGAGTAACCGGCTATGACTTGGGTAGATGTTCACAACTGATATCAATCAAAGATTAGGGTCGAGGACGACCAACTGGGAGCCCCCTCAGGAACAGTACATCCGAATCGGTCGACAGGTAAAAGCTATAGAGATATTGATAGAGAATCAAGGACGAATAAAGATCGGTATTAGCCATATGTTTCAAAGCGAAGGAATAATGGTCGGGGACGCAATTCCACTCAGAACGATCGAAGGGGAGACGAGGGAAGAACTCTCGGGGACTCATGAGTAAAACTAGTTTCGATAAATATGCGGATCCCACAGAAGAACCTCGGTTATCGGAGTATAATTTCAATGTCATTGCATCGGGGATTGTATCGGCCATCGGAAGGATCAAAGACACTAGGTGGCCCAGACCGATACAAACTGATCCTTCTCAAAGAAGTCCAAACCTAATGTGTAAATATCATGGCACACATGGCCATAGGACTGAAGACTGCAAACAGCTAAGGTAGGAAGTAGCTCGATTATTCAACAAAGGCCACCTTCGAGGGTTCCTCAGTGATCGAGCCAAAAATCACTTTAGGGAAAGAGACGCCAACAGAAAGAACGAGCAAGAAGCACCTCAACACGTTATCCACATGATCGTCGGCGGGGTCGACATCCCGCAAGGGCCTATATTCAAACGCACCAAAGTATCGATCACAAGAGAGAAACGGACTCGAGACTATGTGCCCGAAGGCACTCTATCGTTCAATGACGAAGAAGCATAAGGCATAAGACATCTCTCAGCCACACAACGACGCCCTGGTAATTTCTATTTTGTTAAATAAATTCAAGTTAAATGTGTTCTATTGTATCCAGGTAGTTTGGCAAACATAATCAGATCGAGGGTCATAGAGCAGCTCGGCTTGCTAGACCATATTGTACCTGCATCTCGAGTCCTAAACGGCTTCAACATGGCTAGTGAAACAACGAAGGGGTAGATAATCCTACTAGTGACGTGGCCGGGACCATCCAAGTCACAAAATTTTATGTCAGCGAAGGCGACATGAGGTATAATGCACTGCTCGGAAGTGTTTAACCAAAGAATTGGATTCTTAGTCAAAGCTATTTTAAGAAGTACTCGGGCTTCTGATAACCAAAGAGATTAGCTAATAATAGGATTTAGACTTGTAAATAAGAAAGCAATAAGATAGCATAAAAGTAAGTATATTTCGGTAGTGGTTCGAACATGTCCATACAAGTGAGGTTTTACTCCCTTTTATAAGGAATTTCTTAATATAACGTCTACTCTTTGTAATGATTGAGCATTTATTACTAATAATATCATTAATGTAACATTACAATTGGTAATTGTAACTGTTGCGTGAAGATTGTGTAACGTTTAGCTTATTGATTGAAGATCTTTGAATCTGCCCTTTATTCTGCATTGGTTCATTATGACCGTGTCTCTTCAACTCCTCAATTAGACTGGAACTCCCGCATCTAATTGTCTCGTGTGTATGCTATTTAGTTTCCTCTTTGCCCCGTACGTCTTTCTAAACTTCTCACCAGCTGTCATGTTTCTATTGATCCACGTAGATTGCCTTGTCATCAGAATTATTACACGTGTGAAGTTTATTTTTTACCAGTACATATAGTCCCCCCACTTACTATTTATTTATCAATTAAATATTTGGTAAGTAGATACTCATTTATGGCGAGAATTTTTTGCCGTCGTTTCACTCATACCATTGCATCCGTCTCTGAATGTATGCGTCGCTTGTCACTTCCATTTAATGCTAGTGCCATGTGGCGTTCTCGAATTGATTCTTCAATTCATCAGTGCCTTTTAGGGCTTTTGCGGCTGCATCAGTAACAAAGTGACAGTTCTAATCATGACTTTCACATCAATATTTTTTTCCATTTTTTGACGGTTGCCTCTGAGTATAAATACCCCCTTTTCCTGCCTTTGCTTTTACGAAAAACTTCTAACTTTCCTTCGTTACTTGTAAATTCCTCTTTCATGTAAATATGTCTTCCTCAAATCAAGAACCCAAGAAGGTTATCAATGTAGACGAATAATCTCCTTCTTCTGCTCCAATCCGGAGTAGGAAGGGTGGTAGACTAAGAAGCTTGAGTTCTACACCTTCTAGGGGTTCTTCTTCCCCTTGCTACATTACTCCCTCACCATCTTCTAGGGCTAATGTTTCTTCATATTCTTCTAGGGCTAGAGCTTCTAGATCTTCTTCTAAGAGTAGAGAACCTAACGAACCACTTCGTAAGCCAAAAGTTGATGAGATTGTTCCTGTCGAGTTTTCTTTTGTAAAGGATAGTGAGGCCATAAGAAAACAGATTTCTTCTATGACATCTCATGATCGTGTTGATCTTTACCCTACTCAAATCACTAAGGGTTTAGTTTTACTCGTGCGTAGAGATTGTTATTGGAAATCTGACTTTCCAGTCTTAGTTCCCAATGAGAATCAGAGAATAACCTCTTACAGAACTGGGTATTCTTTTTTGTATACTTACCCTTTTTAATTTAGGATTCAAGCCTCCTATCGACCCTGTCATCATAGGATTCTGTCGATTTTTAATATGTGCTTGGGACAGATCGGTCCTCTTATCTGGAGCGCAGTAGCATGCCTTAGATATTTGGCCACCTTAGCTTCAGTTCCTTTTACTTTTCATCATCTCAGTCATCTATATTCTCCTATGTTGTTCCGCCAAGGAGTTTTTACTCTCGCGTCTAGGAGTAAAAGAGTTTTTGTTATACCTGATGATGATAAAGATAGAGGGTGGTATGTCCAGTATGTTGCTGTCCCTACTAAAGATTTGGTAGGTAAAGAAAATCTCCCCTTACCTGAGAAGTGGGACTTTGCACGTGAGTACAAGTTTTCTCACTTTCTTCTTTATTATTCTTTTTTTGATAAATCTTCAGTACCATGATTGTTTTTTTTTCTTGCAGCAACCATGGGAACCGTTGAAGAGGTCTCCGGTTTCCGTGGTTGGGTAGAAAAATTACTGTTGATCGATCCAATGGAAGAACGTTCTTCGAAGTACCTCTCGGCGAGGTTTGGTTGGAAAGTGAAAACCCATGGTAGGTTTTTTTTTACGTTTCCCTTTTCTCTATTTTTTTGAACTTCTCTAATCCCTTTTGTTTGTTATGGTTTCCCTCTCGTGGTGTCACCGATGCTGCTATAACTGCTTCAAAGCTTTCTTTGACTAAGGCCCAAGGAATTATCGTGAACTCCTCTTCATCAAAAAGGAAAGCAAGTGGGTCTCGGACCTTGGAAGATGAGGAAGAGAAGGAAGAAGGTTCGCTGATTCGGAGGTCACGAAGAAGAAAGGTCGTGTCTGATGATGAATCTGTTCCAGTAACTGATCCACCCTCCGTGCCTGAGTCAGAGCATTCCGCTCCTTAAGATGCAACTCCTTCCTCTGCCAATGAATCAATTGAACAATTATTCCACCGAGGCTTTGGCACAGTTTCTGAGGAAGTACCTCTTGCTATTTTTCCTCCATCTGCTCCAGTGGAACTTTTGTCTACCGTACCTGTTGTTTTTTTTGCTCCCCTGCCTATTCCATTCGTTGCTCCTTCATTTGTCCCTACTTTCGTGCCTTATATCGTCGAAGTAGGATCTTCCAATAGTGGGGAGATGAAGAAAATTATAATAGAGGTTCCTGTGGGAGGTAGCCTTTTAAAGAAATCAGGCCAGGCGGATGTGTGGTTGAAGCCTCTGATAGGCCCGATTGAGAAGTCTAACTTGGAAAGTCATAGCTCCTTAACTTGGATGAACGAAATTTTACATTCGTCCTTAAAGGTGTATATATATATATATATATATATATATATATATATATATATATATCCTATACCAATATCTAACTTCTCTTTTTGTGCAGATAAATCTTATTGGTACAGAATTGATGAAAAGGATCGTTCATACAGAGCAATTAGCGAATGACTATCATACTGAGGCTGATAACTGGAAGGAGCAATTCAAGAGTCTTCAGCTTGATATGGAGACAGTAGAGGAGGAGAAGTGTACCTTGGAGAAGCAAATCAGAGTAATTGCAGCGGAATTGGCCATCGAGAAGGCTTCATCAAGTCAAGCAGGCAAGGATAAAAACATCCTGGAGTCTTCCTTTGCGGAGTAGCTTTCCCATGCTACTGAAGAGATTAGAATTTTGAAGGCTTTGTTGGACCAGAAGGAGGCTTATGCTGGTGAACTTGTGCAATCACTTACTCAGACCCAAGAGGACCTTCGTGAATCTCCAAACAAGATTCAGTTTCTGGAAAGACCTCTTGCCCCTTTACAGGCTTCTTATGATGTTATCGTGGTTGAAAGAGATGAGCTGGGAGCTGATATCGAACAATGGGAGAAATATTACGAGGCTCTTGAGGATAAGGCAGTTGTTGATGTGAGTTGGGATTATTTGAATGCCCGCCTTGACACATTGAAATTTCCAAGACTAAGGAGACGATTGAAAAGTCTCGGAAAAGTCAAAAATGTTCATCACCTGAAGTTGAAGTTCCAATGGGTGATGATATTGTGCCTGATGAAGTTGTTGCCCAAGCCTCGCCATCTCAAGTTGTTTCTCCTGCTGATGAAGATAATCCTCCCAGTGCCTAGTGAAAGTTTATCAACCCCTCTCTTTTTCTTTTCTTTTTTTGGAACAATTGGTGGTTACCCCCGGTCCCATTTAGGGGTGAAGATTGGTTTAGTAAGTCCCCAATGACAAATTAGGGGAAACTTTGTATAAACAAATTTGGCTTAAACTAAGTTAATACTTAGTTTTTACCATTATATAATATTAATATTTATATTTCTTAGCATGACTTGTATTTTTTCGAGTTTACGTTTTACTTTTAAGTATTTGCATGCTTTACGTTCGGGTTTTTGTTTTACCCCTTTGGTATTTAATTTTGTATTAAAAAATGCTTTAGTATTTCGTGTCTTTTTGAAATAATCACGATTTATAAAAGAGGGCCCTTTCATGAACGACACTTAATGAAGAAGACGTCTCAACTTCATAATGGTGTAAACATACAAAAGAGAGATAGGAATTCACATGTTTTTTCCGAATAATGTTTTGCAAAAAATCTTTATATTATTCAAACTTTCGTAACATTTTACATGTGTTTGAGCATCGTCTATGACTCTTTCGTCACTGTTTTCTTTTACAACAGGTTTTGAATAAACACGGGGGTATGAATTTCTTCCTGTAACTAAATTATGCCTTTAACTTAAACATTCGTTTATATTCACGAGTATGTTCTTTGTAGGTTTCTGAATCAGGATTTGTGTTTTTGTCTTTGGCTCTTTGATTCTGCTCATAACTTTGACTTGTTGGGGAAAATGGATCTTCATGCTTGAACTTTGACTCTTTTGATAGTCTTCTTTGCCTCTTTCCATACTGTATAGTCCCCCAAGTGTTTGAGCTTTGAAGAATGAAATCTTGAGCACTTGACTATTCCTTTCTTGTGGTCCTTTTCCTAAAAAGGAAAAACACACGAGACTCTAAGGTATATAGTTTAGATGATGACTACTTAACCCTTTGAAACGTCTATCAAAAAGTTGTAACGCTAGACCGGGAATTCAGTTTTTTCCTCGTGTCTATTCAGGTTTAATATCATCATCTGGTTGTGGGTTAGCTTTTTGCCTATCATCTAAAATGGTTAGTATAATTTTAACTGTTCTAAATAAAATTGAATGTAATGATACATGACCGTGGGTTTCCTTTTCCTTAGAAGTAATATTTCTTCAAGTGAATAGCATTACAACTTGTTGGTAAAATTCTGCCATCCATGGTTTCCAGCTCATAAGCACCTTTCCCAGCAATACCACGCACTTTGTAGGGTCCTTCCCAATTTGGATTTAATTTTCCTGCTCCAGCCTCCTTTGTTGATTGAAAAACATTCTTAAGGACAAAGTCTCCAATTTTGAAATATCTGAGGTGAGCTTTTCTGTTGTAATATCGCTCTATGATTTGCTTTTGAGCTGCCATGCGTATTAAAGAAGCTTCTCTCCTTTGCTCGAGTAAATCCAGATTTGTTCTCAACTCATCATTATTTGTTTCTTCTGTTGCTATTATGAATCTCATGCTCTGTTCACCAATTTTCACTGGTATTAGAGCTACTGAGCCATAAACAAGCGCGAATGGGGTTTCTCCCGTGGTTATCTTTGCAGTAGTTCTATAAGCCCATAATACTGCCGGTAGTTCTTCATGCCAATTTCCCTTAGCTCTTTCCAATCGTTTCTTCAGATTGTTAACAGTGATTTTATTTGTTGATTCAGCTTGCTTGTTAGCCACGGGATGATATGGTGAATAAGTGATTCGTTTCATTTGCCAGCTTTGGATGAATTCTGTGATTTGAGAGCCTATGAATTGTGGGCCATTGTCACATACAATTTTCTTTGGTACACCAAAACGGCATATGATGTTTCGCCAATATGAAACTTTTCACTTCTTTTTCTCGCACCTGTTTTAAAGCATCTGCCTCTACCCATTTTGAGAAATAATCTATTAATATAAGTAAAAATTGTACCTTTACTCTGGCTGGGGGTAGAGGTCCTACTATATCCATTCCCCATTTCATAAATGGCCAAAGTGATACAACTGGTTGTAGTAATTCTGCGGGCCGATGCATATTGTTAGCATATCGCTGACATTTATCGCATTTAGCTAGGAAATTTTCAGCATCTTCTTCCATCTTAGGCTAATAATACCCTACTCTGATTAGGTTTTGACTAAGGATCTTACACCTGCGTAGTTCCCACAATGTCCTTCTTGTACTTCTTTCATCACGTACTCAGTTTGGTTTGGTCCAAGGCACCTTGTTGGGGGACCTCCAAACATTTTGCGATATAGATTGTCACGAACTAGGTAGTACCGTGCAGCTTTTCGGCGAAGTGCTTGAGCTTCTTTCTTATCTTTAGGCACGGTACCATTCTGCAAAAAATTCGCAATTTCGTTTCTCCAATCCCAGGTTAGATTATTAAATGTTACCTCATTCTCGTCATGGTCAATTGCTGATGAAATAAATGTATCACAATAGCATTGTCTTTATTCGTACATCTGTAACTGCTGCAAGATTAGCTAACGCATCTGCTTCTGTGTTTTCCTCTCTAGGTTCTTGCATAATCTTCCATGATTGGAATTGTTGCACCAGGACTCATGTCTTTTCGAGATATTGTTGCATTCGAGTCTCTCTAGCAGTATAAGTCCCCTGCATCTGGTTCACCACTAGTTGAGAGTCACTTTTGACCACGATCTGCTCAATTGAGAGTTCTCGTGCTAATTCGAGTCCTGCAATAACAGCTTCGTACTATGCTTCATTGTTAGTAATGGGATAACATTTAATAGCTTACCTTATCTTTTCACCCGAAGGTTGTATTAAAATAATTCCCAAACCCGGCTCCCTTGATATTAGAAGAGTCGTCAGTGAATAGAGTCCATATTCCTGGATTAGCTCTGGTAAAGATTTCTAACTCTTTTTCTACTTCAGGAATTAAAGTAGTGTTAAAATCTGCGACAAAATAGGCTAAAACCTGAGACTTTATTGCATTCCTAGGTTGATAGACTATGCCATATTCACTTAGTTCTATTGCCCATTTAACCAGTCTACCTGACAATTCTTACTTATGCAAAATATTTCTCAAAGGCTATGAAGTTACAACAGTAATTGGGTGACACTGGAAGTACGGTCTTAACTTTCTAGTTGTCATGACTAGAGGCAAGGCTAATTTTTCTAGATGAGGATATCTAGTTTCAGCATCTAGTAAGGACTCACTTACATAGTAGATAGGAGATGGCGTACCTTTGTCCTCCCTTACCAGGACTGCACTTACAGCTATTTCCACCACAGCAAGATAAATGTATAACATTTCCCCTTCCTTTGGTTTAGATAGTAGTGGGGATTCGATATATAAGCCTTCAAGTATTTAAGATCTTGTTGACATTCTTCAGTCCATTCAAACTGATTCTGCTTCTTTAGTACTGAGAAGAATTTAAAACTCTTCTCTGAAGATCTGGAGATGAATCTTCCTAAAGCTGCAATCCTACTTGTTAATCTTTGAACTTATTTTTGCTCGTTAGTACATAAGGTATTTCTTCAATAGCTTTAATTTGAGCATGATTTACTTCAATGCCTCTATTTGATACGAGAAAACCCAAAAATTTACCCGATTCGACGCCAAAGGCGCATTTTTCTGGATTTAACTTCATGTTATACATGCGGAGGATCTCGAAAGTAGTCGAGAGGTGTTGGAAATGATCTTCTGCTTTCGTTGACTTTACCAACATGTCATCAATGTACACCTCCATTATTTTCCCCATATGTTCCTAGAACATCTTAGTCACTAGCCTTTGATACGTGGCTCCAGCATTTTTCAAGCCAAAAGGCATAACTTTGTAACAATAAGTCCCTCTGTTTGTAATAAAAGATATTTTTTCCTCGTCTGAGGGGTCTATTTTTATCTGATTGTAACCAGAATATGCATCTAGAACGCTTAATAATGCATGACATGTAGTGGCATCAATCATTTGATCTATGTGCGGTAATGGAAATGAGTCATTTGTGCATGCTTTATTCAGATCTGTATAATCTATGCATACTCTCCATTTACCATTCTTTTTAGGTACCACTACGGTATTAGCTAACCAATTAGGATATTTTACCTCACGTATTGAACCAATTTTTAAGAGTTTCTGTACCTCTTCATCGATCACTTGATTCTTGAACGATCCCTTCTTTCTTTTCTTTTGCTTGACAGGTATGAAGGATGGGTCTTCATTTAGTTTATGAGTCATCACTTTTGGGGGTATACCTGTCATATCTGAATGGGACCAAGCAAAACAATCTGTGTTAACTTTTAAATATTCAATTAACTTACCTCTTCTGGTCGGTCTTAGCCTTGCTCCTATATGGATTTTGTGCTCAGGCTTAAGCTCGAACAGTGGAACAGCTTCTAGCTCCTCAGTTGTTGTCTTGATATTTTCATTCTCTTCTGGTTCTTGAATAACATCAGGTCTGGAATCCATGTCCGTATTTCTTGATACGACATCCGTGGTGATTTGATTCACCGTGTCTTTATCATTTTCTTCCGCGTTTGTTCGTATTTCTCCCTCATTTTTTGATTCTTCCGCTATTTCTTTTGTATTAGAATGCATCACTGAGTTGATGTTTCTCGAAGTCTGCTGATCACCACAAATATGCTGGATTCCCCATTTGGAAGGGAATTTGATTACATGATGCAGAGTAGATGGTACTGCATCCATGTCATGGATCCATGGTCTCCCCATGATTACATTATAAGCCATATATGTATCTATAACTTGAAATTTCATTTCCTTGACGACGCCTTCTGCATAGGTATTAAGCTGAATTTCTCCTTTTGTTATGACAGTAGAGTTGTCGAATCTGGACAAGGAGCGTGCTTTTGGAATTACATGGTTCCCCATTAACATATCTTCCACAACCCTCAGCAAAATGATATTGACTGAGCTACCTGGATCAATCAATACTCTTTTCACGTTAGTGTCATGTATAAGTAGAGATATTACCAATGCGTCGTTATGTGGAAGCAGTAATCCATCAGCATCTGAGTCGTCGAATGAGATGCTATCAGCCTCCAAACTTTCACGAGTTCGTTTCCCGTGGGTCACTGTGAACTTGGTAATCCTTCTT
This sequence comes from Nicotiana paniculata, assembly GCA_005239505.1. Classification (NCBI taxonomy): domain Eukaryota; kingdom Viridiplantae; phylum Streptophyta; class Magnoliopsida; order Solanales; family Solanaceae; genus Nicotiana; species Nicotiana paniculata. Next base: position 89,853 of record ML307564.1, on the reverse strand, counting down.
GCTGAAGTATAAGTTACGCCATTTACCTCATCTGCTCTATTTATCACGTTTACAGTTCTCTTCGGAGATGGTGGTTTTGGGGGCTCCTGCCTATTCTTCATATATGCCTTTTTACCTTTTTCACTAAACAGTTCTGTTAGATAACCTTGTTTTAATAAGTGTTCTACCTCACCTTGCAATAACCTGCAGTCTGATGTTTTGTGCCCATGATCATTGTGAAATTCACACCAGAATTTTGGATTCCTACTGTTTGGATTTGACCTCATTTCTTTGGGCCAACGAACTTTATCACCCATATTTCTTAATATTGTAATTAATTCGGAAGTACTTACATTGAAATTCTAATCTCTAATTCTTGCATTACCTCTACCTCGCTCATCCCGATCCTTTCTGGATCTTGATGATGATGAGCTCGAATCTCTATTTGACGATTTGTGATCAGGCCGTGGGTTTTCAAATTTGGAACGAGCCTCTCATTCTGAAGGTCCTATGTATGGATCGTACCTGTTTTTTTCTCCTTTCTGATTCGGAGCGTCTAGAAATCATCCTATCTTCTGCTTTTGATTGGGCAATAGTATCTTCTTCAATTCGTAATTTGGTGTTGCACCTGTTATAAACATCGTTCAATGTCGTAGCTGGTAAGTCTCTCAAGCTTTCTTTGAGTCTCCTCGTGGCTTCAGAGCTTTTATCGTTCAAATTACTTGCAAAGGCCATAGTTACCCAATTGCCAGGTACTTTGAGTAGAAGCATCCTTTCACGTTGAAACCTGTCTATGAATTCACGAAGCAACTCCGTATCTCCCTGTTTTATTTTGAATATGTCTTCCATTCTCTTTTTCACTTTTTGCTCACCGGAATGTGCTTTTATAAACAAATCTGCAAGATCAACAAAAGAATCAACAGAATTTTCGGGCAAAATAGAATACCATGTTAATGCTCCTTTGGTGAGTGTCTCCCCAAACTTTTTGACCAACACGGATTCAATTTCTTGCTTAGTTAAGCCGTTGCCTTTTACTCCTGTGATGAAAGCAGTAACATGATCACGTGGATCAGTTGTCCCATCGTACTTTGGTATGTCAGGCATTTTGAATTTCTTGTGAATCGGCAAAGGTGTTGCACTTGGCTTCCAGGGTTGTTGAGATTATTTATCAATATCAAAACCCTTGATGACAGGTGGTACTCCAGGAATTTGCTCGATGCGGTTGTTTTGTTCCTTCACCTGTTTCTGCAAGGTTAGTATTAAAGATTGTAAATCTGAATTATTAGACATACTTGGTCTTCCTTCAAGTGATTCATTTAGAGTGCCTCTACTTACTAAATTTGCTAGTCCAGATAGTGGATTTTCTACAATCGCGTTGTTGTTTAGAGGAGGCGTAGGTGTCACAGTTGGTAGCCCCCTCATGAAAGCTTGAGGAGCTTCACTCACATATTCACCAACCATCTGCTTCGCATGATCTTGTTCTCATGTTTGATCATTTATAATTTGATCATTGTTGTGAGTTGTAGATCTTTCTGGGGAGTTGTCCCTTGAACCTCGTGGAGATCCCTGGGGCGATGGAATTAGGGTTCCAGTTGTTTGTTGGTTGTTGTCGTTGGATTTGACATATTCAATAAAGGTTATACGAGAAAAAACAAAGATTATCAGATTCCTGGTAACGGAACCATTTTGTTTAACCAAAGAATTAAATTCTTAGTCAAAGCTATTTTAAAAAGTACTCGTCCTTCTGATAACCAAATAGATTAGCTAATAATATGATTTAGACCTGTAAATAAGAAAGCAATAAGATAGCATAAAAGTAAGTATATTTCGGTAGTGGTTCGAACGTGTCCATACAAGTGAGGTTTTACTCCCTTTTATAGGGAATTTCTTAATATAACATCTACTCTTCTTAATGATTGAGCATTTATGAATAATATCATTAACGTAATGTTACAATTGGTAATCGTAACTGTTGCATGAAGATTGTGTAACGTTTAGCTCATTGATTGAATATCTTTGAATCTGCCCTTTGTTCTGCCTTGGTTCATTCTGACCGTGTCTCTTCAACTCCTCAATTAGACTGGAACTCCCGCATCTAATTGTCTCGTGTGTATGCTATTCTGTTTCCTCTTTGCCCCGTACGTCTTTCTAAATTTCTAACTAGATTTCATGTTTCCGTTGATCCACGTAGATTTCCTTTTCATCAAAATTATTACACGTGTGAAGTTTATTTCTTACCAATACAGGAAGGCCCTGGATCCACAACATGAGGGCAGTACCATCGACCCTTCACCGAATGATGAAGTTCCCAACAGTAGATGGTGTGAAACTAGTTTATGGGGAACAACACGCTGCAAAGGAAATGTTTGCAGTCGACGAGGTGACGCTGATATCAGCACCTTTGAACTTAGATAAATCAATCACCAAAGATAACCAAGCGGCCAAATATCAATCACCGTCCCTAGCCTCGACCAAATCGGAGAAACATGTAATGGAAGATGAAGAAGAGGATTTTCTCACTCCTCAAACTTTCGTCGTTCCCGAAGAATCAGATGCAACCAAGTCAATGTTCGAGGAGCTGGAGCAGGTGATACTGATCAAGTATCTACCCGAACGAAAGGTATACCTAGGAACGGGGTTGACCCCCGAACTCAGAAAAAAACTCATTCAATTTCTTATTGATAACATGGATTGCTTTGCATGGTCCCATTTAGACATGACAGGATTCCCACCAGAGATAACGACTCATCGGCTGAGCCTGGATCCCAAGTTCAGACCGATAAAACAAAAGAGAAGGCCTCAGTCCAAGATAAAGAACGCCTTCATAAAGTAGGAGGTAACCAAACTTCTTAAAATAGGGTCCATTCGGGAAATAAAGTATCCCGAATGGTTAGCTAACGTAATCGTCGTCCCCAAAAAGGGGAATAAACTTAGAATGTGTAGACTATAAGGACTTGAATAAAGCGTGTCCAAAGGACTCCTTTCCCTTTCCTAAAATCGATCGAATGATCGATGCCATGGCCATCCACAAGATACTTACCTTTCTCGACGCCTATTCTGGGTACAATCAAATCCATATGGACCCGAAGGATCAAGAAAAGACTTTTTTTATCACTAAGTCTGGGACCTACTGTTATAATGTAATTCCCTTCGGGCTAAAAAATGCGGGAGCTACATATCAACGCCTAGTTAACAAGATGTTCGAAGAACAGATAGGTAAATCAATGGAAGTTTACATTAACGATATGTTAGTTAAGTCCCTACGCACAGAGGACCATTTGACTCATTTACAGGAGACATTCAAAATCTTGAGGAAGTACAACATGAAGCTTAACCCCAAAAAGTGTGCTTTTGGGGTCGGCTCAGGCAAGTTCCTCGGCTTCATGGTGTCAAATAGAGGAATCAAGATCAACCCCGATAAGATCAAGGCCATCGAGTACATCACCGTCGTGGACATTGTGAAAGTCGTTCAGAGGCTAACCGGACGGATAGCTGCCCTAGGCCGATTCATTTCGAGATCCTCAGATCGAAGCCACAGAAACTTTTCCTTGCTCAAAAAGAAAAATGATTTTACATGGACCCCGGAATGTCAACAAGCATTGGAAGAATTAAAATGATAACTATCAAGCCCACATTTTCTCCACACTCCTAAGGCAGATGAGAAGTTGTACCTATACTTGGCAGTGTCCGAGATAACGGTAAGTGGTGTATTAGTTCGATAAAAACAAGGTATGCAGTTTCCTATTTATTATGTGAGTCAAACCTTAGGAGATGCCAAAAATAGGTATCCACACTTAGAGAAATTGGCACTTGCATTAATAAGCGCATCTAGAAAATTAAAGCCATATTTTTAGTGTTATCCCATATGTGTGATCACCACTTATCCACTCCAAAAAATTTTACACAAGCCCGAATTATCGGGTCGATTGGTTAAGTGGGCCGTCGAAATTGGCGGGTACGATATCGAATATCAACCCCAAACGGCCATCAAGTCTAAAATTTTAGCGGACTTAGTGGCTGACTTTTCGCCAACCCTCGTACCCGAAGTGGAAAAGGAACTTCTGCTAAAATCGGGTACATCATCGTGGGTATGGACCCTCTTCACGGATGGTGCCTCGAATGTGAAAGGGTCCAGACTCGGCATTGTTCTGAAACCGCCGACGGGCAACATTCTTAGATAATCAATAAAAACTTCCAAATTGACTAACAACGAAGCCGAGTATGAGGCTATGATTTCAGGTATCGAGCTAGCTAAAAGCTTGGGAGTGGAAGTAATCGAAGCTAAATGTGATTCCCTACTAGTGGTAAACTAGGTAAACTGAACCTTCGAAGTTCGAGAGGATAGGATGCAAAGGTACTTAGACAAATTGTAGGTAACCTTGCACCGTTTTAAAGAATGGACTCTACAACATATACCTCGAGAACAAAATACCGAGGCCGATGCACTAGCCAATTTGGGGTCATCGATCGAAGAAGATGAGGTCAACTCAGGGATTGTCGTCCAATGCTAGAGGTCTGTAATCGAGGAAGGACATGCTGAAATAAATTCTACAAGCTTAACCTGGGTCTGGAGAAACAAATACATCGAATATATGAAGAATAGGAAGTTACCATCGGATCCCAAAGAATCGAGGGCCTTACGAACTAAATCTGCTCGATTCACATTAGACGAAGACGGGACGCTATACAGAAGAATGTTTGATGGTCCATTGACGATATGATTGGGACCAGGAGATACTGTCTATGTTTTACGAGAAATCCACAAAGGCACTTGTGGGAACCACTCTGGCGCCGAGTCACTAGTTCGAAAGGTCATCAAAGCAGGATATTATTGGGATAGCATGGAAAAGGATTCTAAGGAGTTCGTTCGAAGATGCGATAAATGTCAAAGGTTTGTACCAATGATCCACCAGCTCGGCGAACAACTTCATTCGGTCCTATCTCCATGGCCATTCATGAAGTGGGGAATGAACATCGTCGGTCCTCTGCCATCGGCCCCAGGTAAAGCTAAGTTCATACTATTTATGACTAACTATTTCTCTAAATGGGTTGAAGCACAGGCCTTCGAAAAAGTTAGGGAAAAAGAAGTGATCGACTTCATATGGGATCACATCGCATGTCGATTCAGGATACCCGCAGAAATAGTATGTGATAATGGCAAATAGTTCATCAGCAGCAAAGTTACAAAATTCCTCGAAGATCACAAAATAAAGAGAATACTATCAACATCGTATCACCCTAGTGGGAACGGACAAGCCGAACCAACGAACAAGACTATCATCCAAAACTTGAAGAAAAGGCTAAACGAAGCCAAAGGGAACTGGATAGAAAAATTGTCGGAGGTTCTATGGGCATATCGGAAAAAATCAAAGTCCAGTACCGGAGAAACTCTATTTTCCTTAGTATATGGCTCCGAGGCCTTTGATACCGGTCGAAGTCGGGAAGCCCAGTGCCAGGTTTCGACATCCAACGGAAGAATCAAACCACGAAGCCATGATTACCAGCCTCGATCTGTTATATGAAAGATGAGAAGACTCACTCGTTCGAATGGCAACACAAAAGCAACGGATAGAGAGATACTACAACAGAAGAACCTTCAACATTTCAAAAACGGGGACTTGGTCCTAAGAAAAATCACCATCAACACTCGAGACCCTAATAAAGGAAAACTCGATCCTAATTGGGAAGGACCCTACCAGATCCTCGACATTGTCGGAAAAGGGTCTTATAAGCTCGGAACAATGAATGGCTTACCATTGTCGAACAACTGGAACATATCACTCCTTAAGCGGTACTATTTCTAAGATATGACTTCCTTTCTTTAATTTACATAAATATTTGAAACTAACTCATTGTAGGAGTTCGATCCAAGAAATCGAGACCTCAGGTTTTAAAGTACGCATTGCACTCTTTTTCCCTTAGATTGGTTTTTATCCCAAATGGGTTTTTCCGGCAAGGTTATTAACGAGGCAAAAACTATGTGCTACCTGAGGATAAGTCAATAGTATCCAAGGCTTCTTTACAACAACCTCGAATACTTGGGGGCATCACCCTCGGATATCATGTGTTCGAGAAATGTACCTAGTACCAATGGGTCTCAATAGGAAGAATTTTGTAATGGGCCAAACAACCGAAAGAACCGTGCCCATACAGATTAGCCGAGTCCCGAAAATAAAACATATACGCATGCCTAAATTATTCAAATAATCATTCTCTTTTCTCGAACATCTCATGTTTCGAAGCAAAACAATTTTACTTTATGAGTCATGTACTTATGATTCTGATCTATTGTGCAAAACTAGCACTTGTGAAAAATGGCTCAAGGGCCAAGTATGAGCATACCTTGAACACTTGGGGATTGTGCACTCGAGCTATCTAAGTTTGAAATCATAAGACCTCAAAGTGGCACCCCTCGATATATAGGCCAAAGCCACCATACTCGGGGACTAACATTTTGAACAAGTTCGAAATGTTATCGGAAACAAGTCTAAGTGACATACCCAAAGGCTACGGCCAAAATAACGCTGCTCGGAGACATTCGACTTCTACTATAAACAAAAGGCCTTCAAATACTTTGAAAAATCAGTTAAATAAGGCTACCCTCGGTAAAAGCAAATAAAAAAGAGCTTCGATAAAATCAGCCCTCGAATAACTTAAAGGCTTCCATACTATAAGCCTTCGAAAAAACCTCAAGGAGTATCAAATTATCTTAACAAAAACACAAAAAATAGGGATTCGATCATCAGACCCTCGAGAAACCCAATGGGTACAAAAAATATATGCTAAGGTATTTTCACTAAGTCTTTCAGCCGAAGAGGAAAAAATGATAGCCATTTTTAGAGGCCGAATCGGCCCAATATAAAAGAGCCTAAGGCCGATATAAAGATCCTAAGGGCCAATTTAAATGAGCCTAAGGGCCAACACAATTGAGTTCGAGACCTCATTCTAACTCGATCCGGACCCAACGGTCCGTAATTCCGAGCTTGAATAAAAAGTCAATTATAGCTCGAGGATCCAACAAAAATCCTATGGGCCCTTAGGTTTAAGTATAAATAGGAGGGCCCCTCCTTTTACACTTTTCGAACCGTCACTTCTCAAAGCCCCATAGCACCGTTCATCTCCTTCTTGTTTGCATCTAGAGTTCATCTCATTAATCAAGAGTTAATTTCTACAACAAATCAAACAACCGGTATGATCAATTTCTTTATCTTAATTTTAGTTCTTTCTTTTTCTTTTTAGATAGTTTCAATATTACTTTCTAATTAGGGTTACTACATGCCAAGAATCATAATCATGCTAAATTGAAGATAAAATTGGTTGGTTAATTGATTTTAATTCCTAATGGGGGATGGAGTTGTTTATTTTACCACCTAATTGCCAAATTTTTTCTAAGTGAACAAAACCCTAGGTCATGAAATTCTATTAAGTGCCCGTATTATTTGAATTCTGCGGACCGCGGTCAAATTTTGCGGTTCGCATTCATATGTAGGTACTGATCCGGCTAAGTGTTCGCGGCCACGATGATTTTTCAGTGGTCCACGATGGTCTTTTTGCGTCCACGGTGATAATTACGCGGACCGCGCTTCTAAGCTTCAGAGAATAATGCAACTGGGTCCGCGGTCGCGTTTGTTTTTACACGGTTAGCGTTTCTTCTTTCGCGGTCGCGCCCAGATTTTTGTGGTCAGCGGTGTTCCTACTTAAGAGACTAGGTAGTCTGAACCCAGTCTTCCGTGGCGTGCTCAGATTTTCGCGGTCAGCGGTGGCCAGTCCGCGGCCACGACCCCTTTTTCGTTGTCAGTGGACCACTGATCTATTAAATACAGTGATCATTTATTTGCTTTTATTTCATAATTAATTGAATAACATTACTAATGAGCTTTCACTGATTGTGTATTCAGATAATGGTTAGATCTCGAGGTGGTCCAGAAAAACAACAAGGGAAGGGAGATTCCTCCCGGGGTCGGGGTGAGGAAAACAGACAGCACCCCTAGCTCCTAAAAGAATCATTGGTAATAAACAGACCCTCCGGAAGCCCACTCCCGACACTTCGGAGACCAGTGAATATGTCCCCTCTCGGGAGATTTTGGAGGGGGAAGATGCCCAGACTCAACAAGAGGCACAATCCCAGCCTTTCCACCTTGTCGATGAATCTACCTCCTTGTCTGGGTCGTCTGAGGGCTCAGAAGGAGGTAGCGAGACTCCGACACCACCTGCTCCAACTGTTGTAACTCCAGCCTCCACAATGGCTCCAACTAATGTTGATAGTGAAGAGGATGTCCCGAAGGATAGGTGGTGACACACGGTTTGGGGGTTGTTGATATCAAGGAACTCAGCGGTATGGCAAAACCGCTTCGTCAGTGAGAAGGCTACCACAAGTTCCGGGAATGGTGGCCTCAAAGGTCACTCACACTTGAGAGGGTCTTCATTGAGCGAGATCTTCTACCCCACAACCCCAATGTCAAGAGGCACTTCAAAGAAAGAGTGGGGTGGAAGTTCTTCACCAGCAACCTACCGGAGGTCAATGAGTATTTGGTCAAGGAATTCTATGCAAATGTCGCCCACATCAAAAAGGGCACATATTTGACCAAGGTCCGGAACAAGAAGATCATGTTTGATGGCAAGACCTTAAATGACTATGTTGGTTCAATGATGAGGATGATTGCTCTACCTGGAGAAGGTGGCTCTAGATGAATTAGCCCTCCCTTGGCTTGAATCGATGATAGCCATTCCTGGGACTACTCTAGCTTGGATGACACCTGGGGTCCCGATCTTCATGAACACTCTGAGCTTTGAAGCGAAGGGGTGGTCTATTTTTGTATACAGCCGGATAGACCCTACTACGCATGACATTGATATGTCGGTCTCCTGGGCAATTATTGTGGGGACTATCATGGCGGGGTTCCCGATCAATATGGGGAATATTATGGCCAGAGTGATTACCAGATCAATTGGCAAGGATGAAAGATCATATCCCTTCCAAACTTCCTCACCATGTTCCTAGAGGACCAGGGAGTAACAGGAAGGGACTTTGACACCACAGTAAATCCAAAGAGGCCATTATCCTGGTACAGCCTTCAGGGTCCGGACAACCCCAAGTCGAAGGTCAAAGCCACCACCTCCACTAGCCAGTATGAAGAGCCAGGGGTGGTAGCCACTGGATCCGATCCTTCCACAGACGAGGGGTCATCTGCTGCCATGCCACATCCACCTTCCGGGCCATCTACTTCGATTCCTCCATCAGTGCCTTCTTCATCAGCGTACCCTCAAACTGCATTGAGGGTAAATCAGACTTTGGCCGGCATCAACAACTGGATGCAGGTAGCTATATCAAAGTTATCTGCCTTGTCCAGTGTCGTAGCAGTTCAGGCAGTTCCAGCACGGCTCCAGATGCCTCCATTAGTGGAGGAATCATTGAAGAGTATTCTGGATAACCAGAAAAAGATTCTAGAGTCTCTGGGTAAGCAGGGAAAGTAATCAGGGAGCTGGGCAAACAGGTGAGGAAAGTGAAGAAGGGTCAAGAAGAGTTGAAGAAGGAGGTGGCGAAGCTCACTTCCGCCGGCGACATTCCTCTAGATCTCCTTATGGGAAAGACTGCCCTTGCAGCACAGACAGCACAGATACCAGAGAAGGAGGCTGACAGAGACCCGGTGAGCAGAGTGGCGATTCCTCAGACTGATGACTTGGAGATTCAGCTGGAGGACCCCGAGGGAGGTGACGAGTCTGGCCAGCCACAGGACCCTACCAGTGACCCTCCTCATAGGGAGTTTTCTTTAATCTCTACCCTTCCCCTATTCTTTTTTTGCTTTTAGCATTGAGGATAATGCTAATTTTTATTTGGGGGAGTGGCCTTATTTTGAAATGATGATTTGGATGATTGGTATGTAATAACTTTGATACTACTTCTTTTTGTTTTTTACTTATTGTACTTTCATTTTCGTACTTTTTACTTTTGGTATGTATATAAAATTACCTTTCCGTGTATATATCCATCCCCATTTTGTGTATATTCGTTTCAATCCTCTATTGTACATATTTATTTTACTTTCCATATTTTTACTTTATAGCTTCTTTTGTAATTTTCCTTAATAGCTTAGCTTCTTACTTCCTTTAATAGCTTCTTTTTGAATTTGTAGCTTCTTTTTAGATTTCTTCGTGATCAATAAGCCTTTGGTTTTCTTAATTCCACGGTTCTTTCCACAGATGGAATTTGTGTGAACCGGGTGGCTCTTCCCAACGATGAATGGCGTGACAACCTTCTTAAGGGATTGAGTCTGTTTTTCCTTTTTGTTTTGATATATGGTAGTAATGAATAATAGTTAATCAAGTAAGATTCACTTGACACCAGCACATTTACCTTCGACCTCATGGTTAGAGACAAGTTGTTGACGAGATTAGCTCTAGTTGTGACTTTTACAATCTTTAGTTGACTAAATTACGCAGTCACGAAGGTACCTGGCGCGGATGAGGTTGAAATTCCGTTGGGAGCGAGATAGGAGGATCAGAGAGTTTGAAAGTAAGGCCCAACTGAAGAACGCGGTCCGCGAACAAAATACGCGGCCGCGAATGAAGATCACGCCGACGCAGTAGACTTTACGCTGTCCGTGAAACCTAGCCCAGTCCAAATCCAAATTTGAAGAAACGATGTCCGTGCTCATTTGTGCACGGCCGCGAAAGTCCAAACGCTGAGGCGCCTATTTTTACGCGGTCAGCGAAACCTTCGTAAGGGCATTTTTGACCAGTAATTTTAGCTGTGTATAAATAGATCTTTTTCACATTTTTAGGTTAAGTTTTGTATTAGGGAGCTCGTGAGCAGCCGTACTTTATCACTTTGAGTAACTTTAGAGTAGTTTTGGCTTATATCTTTAGATTTTGTTCTTGTAATTGACTTTTATGGCTTATATTATATCTTCATCTTTGATTTCTATCATTATCATGAGTAGCTAGACCCCATAACTAGGGTTTTGGCTCAACCCTAGTGTGGGTCTTTAATGGGTCTTCAAAATTAGAGTTTAATTATTTATGGGTTAGTGATATTTAGCTTGTTTCATGCTTTAACTGTTGAATTGGTGGTTGCAAACACTGATTCGTGCCTTTTTTACTAGGGTTTTTCTTGAGAAAGAGGGCCTAGGGCTTTTCTCGAGAAAGAGGGCTCAAGTCTAGGTAAAATAGGCTAACAAGGAATTGGGGTGAATTCAAGATATTGATAGCCCCAATTAAAGAGTTAAACCTAGAGATAGTAATACCCGACTTGAGCCAATTTCATTTGCATTATTTGAACACCCAATTAGGCTTGAGAAAGCCAATTAGGGCAAAGTCACTCAAATTAATGAGAGGTATAGAGTGAGTAATTATGTGTGAAGGTTATATCACGACCCCAAATATAACAAGCTAGTCCAAAATTCTAGACCCCATTAGATACTCGCCTAGGCGGAAGTCACTTCCCTAGTGCTTTTTATCATTTGAAAAACTCCAACAAAAATATTGTACTTAGATTATTTTCAACAATTAATAGCATTAAAAGTAGAATAGAATCAAACCCAATCATTGTCAGAAGTGCAATTAAAGACAACACCCGTAGCTAGATTAGATAGAAACCCAATCCCCAACCAATATTAACTCCCTGTGGATATCGATCCCGGCCTTTCGGGTAAAACTGCATCGACCACTCCTCGCCATTATATAGTGGTGTAGGGTTGGAACCGATCAAATGGAATTTTCTTGACCGGAATCAGATCGGAGGTCTTGATTTAGATGAATCGGCTCATCCAACCTCGGTCTTTGTCTTCATCAATACTTGAGAACGCCATCTTCGTATCCCGACGCTGCAGCTTTATTAACCCACCTCAATAAAGGCGTGGGTTGTATAGCCTTATCAGATGATCGAGGGTGAAGGTCATTCCCTCGACCTTGCTTGAAAAGAACTTGATCAGGTTGACGATGCGCCAGAATTGGGAATACATTTGGCCAAGGGTTACTCGATACTGACGGCAGAAGTCGAGTATGACTGGATCCACGGGATCCAGAGTGAAAGGATAGGTATATACACTAAGGTACCCCTTCACGTAAGTGGTGATATCCTCCTCAGGGGAAGGAACCACCACTTCCATATTTTCTCAACCACGGTCCTCCTTCACCCTTTCGAAGTCACCTTCCGATATTGAGTAGATGTATCGGGACATAGGTTCACAACGACCTGGGACTGAGGAGTGCCTTTCGATTTTGAATTCGAAAGTTAATTCGATTGGCCCCGGGACACATTCCTCGATACGAGGCTCCCCCGGCGTCTTATCACCGGTCGGCCGGGAGGAAGAAGATGAAGCCTTCTCTTTTTGTGGTACACTCTTGGAGGTATTCGCCATTTGTATTGTAGAAGGAGGGAGAAAGGTGTAAAATTAGTGGCTCCGGTTGAATCAACAGTGGCGTAAATGGCGGTGATGAGAGAAATATGAGAAGAATTGGGGAGTTAAGAGTTTTTGATCAAAGCGAAGTAAAGTTTGAATCAATAAAGGAGGTGGTATTTATAGGCTTGTGGCGACGGTTCGATAACACTAGTGGCCGGCCAATGACTAACATGCATTTATGATTTTGGGGAACTAAACCGACAGGATGTTTCGGTTACATCCATCGCTTACGTCATGGAAACGACGTCATGATCGAGGTATAGGTGAATCGAGGCTCAAATCGTTTCTTATCTTTTCATTCTAAGAAACGCGGGGACTATCTGTATACGGTTAAATTCGAGCACGCCCGATTTTATGGGCTCGAGGGTCTGCCTCGAGATTATGTTCATATCGGAGCGAGCCTGAGCTCAAAGAACACGAAGATCGAAGGATCGAGATCGGGCAAGATCGACATCGAATAACGGAATAACGAGATATCCGTAATCGACCACGAATCTCGGCGGGAATCTCGGGATTGACAGAACCCTTAACGATTATCAATATCAATCGTGCATTTTGTTTCCAAAATTATAGTTATACCTTATATAGGATTCCTCTACTATATAAAGAGGAACTATGTTCATTTGTAAGCATATATGAATCGCGCACGCATTTACTGAGAAATAATAAACACTCTGCTCTTTTACTCGCTTATAATTCTCCATTGTCTTTATTGTTCTTGTTTCTTTTAACGCTTGATCTCGAGCATATTCCGAATTGAGGTCGATAGCTCGCAAACAACACTGGTTTGATCCATTTCAATCGTTTAATTCACTTATTTATTCAACCGTTTATCAATTGGTATTGAATTAGATCACGTATCTGTATAACTACATTACAAGTTTAATTGCTACTCGTATTTCGAGGTAAACAGTCCAACCAACTGCAATGAAATACAATGAGTTTGCAATTACTATTTAATACCACACGAAAGCCGAGTTCAGTTGAGTCTTGAAGCAGTAGCTCTGGATCGAGAGCATGATGCTTACCTTATTATTATGAAATGAAAAGGAGAAAGAGCTCTTTTTATAAATATTGTTGATACCTTGATTTTTGATCTTTTGTATTTTTCAACATTTGTGCTATAATATTATGCCACATCAATGAAACGTGCTATCATTTCGAAAATTTTATTATTTGTTGCACAACCAATATGGTATTATAGCCGGTAGAGATCTAGGTTCGAGTTTCGCTACTATTCTTTTATTAAAAGAATTATTACGTACAAAACTTAAAATTTTTTAATATTAATATAAAATTTAAACCAAAATTATTGTGTTCTGTCGAACTCATACAACTTGAGCTTCGCCCCTGATCTTATACGGTAGTTTACTTCTTTGCAGTGCTCAGCTTTTTTCCCATTAATATAAGTTTTCTGTGGGCTGATAGTCAGTATTAGATTAAACTTGGTAACCAAACAGTAATGAATAACATGTTATAATAGGTTAGAATTTATCCTTTTCTTTTTAAATTAAAATATGGAGAAGAAGAAAATAAGTCAAAGGGTTTTGTTTGACTACCAATCAGTAATCAGCGTAAAAATAGCATGGACTAACCAGTTTTCGGGTTGATCATTCAAAAATAGCCAGCATTTATAAAGTCATTGAAAAATAGCCAATATTTTACTGGAACTCCAGCAGTGGAAAGTTCCAGCATGATATACTGGAGATAGGAGCACTTGTGTATGAACTTCTAGCATATTATGCTGGACCGGTATAATATACTGGAACTCCAGCATAATATACTGGAGTTCCAGTATGATTATGCTGAAACTCCAGCATGAGTTCCAGTATAACTCCAGTATATTATGCTGGAGTATTTTTCGGATTTTGAATAATATTTTTGTTCATATTTATCTTTATATGAAATATGGCTAAATTTTAAATACTTTTGAAATTATGCCTATTTTTGAATAATCACTTATAAATCTGACTGTTTTTAATGAGCGTATTCCTCTGTCACCTACTCACTGAGCTTTCCTCCACTTTCATTTTTGTTTGTGGGTCCCAAAATCGTCTTATTTATTCTTGGGCCTGGCCCGTTAAATTTTGAGAAATATACATATAATTGTAACTGCTTTTAAATATAATAATCGATCAAATATATAATTATATTTTTTGACTAACCCATACAATTAGTTTCAATTGATTGATCAATTTTGTATTATTATTTTTTCCCTAACTTTTTCACGCGCGTTGGCTTTGTTGGTCTATTGGAGCTACCAAATCCATCGCCCATTTCTATTCTGTGGGCCCTTTTTCAGTATCCTAGAGTTTTAATTTTTAGGAAATTTTACTTATCCTATTTATTATGAATCAAAAATATTATTTTTTATAGTTATCTTTTATATTTTATAGCAAGATAAGTATTTATGATATATACTATCAAATCCATCACCCATTTCTATTCTGTGGGCCCTTTTTCACTGTCCTAGAGTCTTAATTTTTAGGAAATTTTACTTCATATAGCAAAGGTATACATCCTATTTACTATGAATCAAAATTATTTTAAAATATTATTTTCTATATCTACCTTTTATATTTTATAGCAAAATAAGTGTTTATGGTATAAACTACCACTGAGACATGAAACAAGGCATAAAATACGCTATTTATGTTTTTCCTCTCTCTTAGACAGCTAGACATACATATTCTTAAGGTGATTGTCGTTATTGTATTCATGAATATATGGCGCAAATACATGTGCATACAGCTGAACTCCCTGATTTTAGGTATTTTTTACTGGTGTATTCATGAATACAGTAGCCCGAATACATGTGAAAACACTACCGTAACAACTGAATAGTAGCTATAGGAAGTAATTATATATATGGTAGCTATGACAATTTAATAGCCACTAAACAATAGTGATTTCTGAAAACTCCTCTAAATTTTATGAGTGAAACTTCAGGATAATGACTATTTTTTATTTATAGGAACTAAAAAGTGACCATTTATAAATTTTGCGCGAATTTATTCGCCACCAAAAGTTATCATATTTTTGCCATTACTTAAAGTAATTCTTGTTCTTTGTTAGTGTTTATTACATTTAATACCAGCCAAGAAAAAAAGGACTCATAAAATATAAAAGGACTCCAAGATATTATTACGTCCTTGTGACGTCAAAATTCCTCGAATATGACGTTTATATAAACCCCAGAGACACAAAATTAAAGAACTTAAGTCACTTTATTGACGACAAAGAGGCATGACATATTTACACATGATTTTTATTACTTTATTTTGTTTACAATGATGATGTTCGAATTAGTTTGTGTGTATTTTAACTATTTCACTAAATACGTATCATCTCCTATTAGTATCGGTATTAGATAACTTTACTTACTAATGCTTGGATATATAAGAAAAAATAACCTAATATTTAATATTAAGTAAAGGCAAGTTTGAGGCTGTTACATAATTTTTGAAATTAAACTAAATTATAATAACCTTTCATTACAACCTTTACTTTTAAAATGATGAATATTGTTATCGAATGGAAATTAAAAGAGGTTGTGTGTAGTGTGTTGTTGACAGGTTCAATTGAAACCCATTATTTTTTAAGCGGAGTAAAATTTTACATATATAAATTCATTAAAATTGCATAAATAGTAAGTATGAACCCATCACTTTAAAATTATAATGAGTTCAATGATTAAAACTTTAAAAGTTGAACCCATAAGATTTAAATCCTAGATCCGCGTATGAAGAAAATCATGCAACACACAATTTTCTAATATCATATTTAATTTTTTTATTTTTTTTGGTTCAAATAAAAAGTTGGAGGAGCAAATGAAGGAACGGAAAGAAAATGTAAAAGTAATTATAAATTTACACTTTATAATTCATTTTTGCGAAACTCTTTGCAGAGTAATAATTTTTTTATCTTTGTTTTAATAGTAACTGCATATGCTAAAAGGAGCTTGCTTTTCTGGCTCCTATTGCCCTTAACTACACTAAGAAAAATTATGTAAAAGTATTTTATAATTAAGACAATAAAAAATAATTAAAAAAAAGCGGAATAGTGACACAAATAAGGAGGAAACGAAAAGGATATGAATATTATTTATAAGAAAAATAAAAGAGGAAACTTGCCATTTGCCAATATATGACAAATATACTATATTCCTAAAAATTAAACAGTTTTAAGTGCAAAAAATTTCAATTATTTCTCATATCTGTATTATACAGTGTTTAAATATTACTTCAAAAATTACAAACTCAATATCTAAATTTACATACGTTATTAAATGCATTAATTTTTCTTATTGGGACACTTTTTTATTTTCTTAGGAATATTAATGCAAAAATGACTCCACCAGAATGGGGCGGTCACAGAATCCTAAAGGGCTTGTCGGCCCACGCGTATAGCTTATTGGTCTGTTTTAGTGGAATTTGGGGCCCAACTTCCCTTTCCTACTGTAGTTTCTTCCTTTTTTTTTAAGAATTAACATAATTAATCGTCAATTCAACCACAAAATTAAAAATAACCGACAGGTATATAAATTTTCTATATATATATATATATATAAAAAATCTATGTATACCAGCTAAAAAAGATAAACAAAGAATCTATCCTGCTATTTGTATAAAGATTTCTTTTTTTGATTTCCCATTCAGCATTCGATACTTACTATGGATCCTAAAAAGTTCAAATTTGCATTGCGTAAGGTGTATTAAAGAAGGAAGTACTTCCTACCAAGATTTTCTCTATTTTTAGAGTGCGAAGTCGAGACATCTAGTTAAGAACAGAGGAATTATATTTATCCCACCACAATCTTAATAATCTTTACCTACTTCTATTAACAAGATTCATGCCTTACTTTTCATAGGAAAATATAAATAAATGAAACATGAACATAAATATATGGCTGAAATTGAAAGGGAGTAATAATTCTATATGAACATCATGGAATATTTACTAGAATTGGAAAGGTATTATGATCATCTTTTTCATCCATTTTTAATTCACCAATCATCACGTGACATGTGAACATCCTAAAATAGCAAATGGCATCTTATTTGGTTAGGATTTGTTGACTCCTGAGATGACATATCCAAACACGTAAGAGATTAACATATTTTAAATAAATAATTTTTCTACTTAAAATAGAACAATAAAAACAAGAAGAAAAAGCAAAAAGTGATGTAAGGCTAACATAGAAATGATAGAATTCAAGCGTGAGTGAAGAGTTTGGGACTTTTCTTCTATCCTTTTGACACTTGGCATGAAATATTAGCTCCTCAGTCTTTTTTCTTTTTCCCATTATAGATTAAGTAGCAAAGCAAAAAGAAAGTCCACATATTTGTTTACATGGTTTGAAAATTGAGTTAAGACTTCCATTTGTTGGAGGTTTTGAGGGACGAATAGAGAGTGGAACATTTACTGGTTACCAATATTTGGATTTTTTTAACGTTGCGTCCAGGTCGTTTAATTTTACGGGATATTTGTCACTTTCCATCGATAATAATTATCAGGTAATTTTTGTCCACCAACACTTGGACAGACGGGAAAAAATCGCTTAGTATTTTTGTCTCTACTGTATTTGAAACTAAGACCTTATGGTTCTCACCCATTTGTTGAACACTTGGTCACACTTTTAGACATAATATTTCAAATATTTTTGACCAATAAGAGATTGACATTTCTAAAGAACCATTGCCTATTAAAACCCCACAAAGATTGAACTACGTAGTGGCCAAGATTTTGGGTTGTATTCTCTTTATTATCACTTAGCAATTTTAAAATTCCGTCACATTTGAGTCGATTTGTATGAAAAAATTTGCCAGCACATCACCATATAAGATAGGAACATATCTCGACAATCGTTGTTCATTGACCCGATGGCATATTTAGAATTTAGATATTGTTTATTACAAGTTGAAAAAATGTATTCTGAAAAATATATTTAACTCAATTTATAGTTATTTTTTTTGCAAGTATATAAGGTTCGACCCAATGCATTTTGCCTCGCCCCATCAACAAAGATATAAATACGTAGCCATTTAGGGTTGTGCTTTCTTTTTCACTTTCCAATGAATTTTTTTTCTTTTTTTTTTGGTTCAAGATATAACTATTGTACTAAGTTATACCAGAATAGTACAGGAAGCATTTGAAAGCATAGAAACTAACCTAAGGGGGTGAGCCATTGATGGGTCGCTACAAAAGGGGGATCTAAGGGAATTACTACTAGTACTATTAATATCCATACTTCTTGAAATACAAAAAGGTTGGCTAAGAGGATTTTGTGAACAGTTTGTGTGCTGAAGAACCGGTGGTGTAACCCTTCTGACAAAAGTGTGCCTGAGCGATTATCCTGCAAAGCTGGTTGTACAAGGGGGGTGGGGGGGTGCAAAAAAAGTTATGTTGGTAGTGTTATCCATATGGCGGTCATACTTTACTAGTTAATCAGCTACTTAGTTTTGCTTCCTGTATGTGTAACGTATGATAGGATCATTCAGCTGCTCGAGCAAAAACCTGCAAACATGTATAAGATTAGCATAAAGAGGGTGCAAGGTCTGTAATATATTAATTACTATTTGAGCGTCTAGGTTCACTTTAAGAGGCTTGTATCCATGGTTGTAAACCAATTGCAATCCATGATATAGCGCACGTAGTTCAATTTCAATACTCCCGTGAGAGATGTGATGTCCTGAAAAGCCGATGAACCAGTTACCCGTGGAGTCATGTATGGCACCACTAATCCCGCCTTGTCCTGTATCTAGTGAATCATTCTTTATCTCTTCTCTTTTTTCCTTCTGGTGGGGTTGGGGGGTAATGGAGTAGGGGCCAGGGAGTTTAAAGAACAACTCAAAGTGTTGTTCTATTTAATATGTTATGTATAAAACCTTATCCTTAGGTAGCACACTAAAAGTGTTTCTACATTGTTCTTGATTTGTATTAAAGTATACTAGTACCATTTAGGATTTAGGGACAACCGTACTATATTAAGTGGTACTCATTGATTTTTCTACTTTTTCATTATTGTATGTATAATTCAAAACGAAATTTTGATTTCAAGCTTATTTATTCGAGATTTTAATTCTTTAAGGTATTAGATTTTAAATTAATAATTTATATATATAATAAAAAATTTAAAATAAATATATGAATTGAACCAAAGCTAGATTTCGATCGAACTCGTAGGCTACACTATGGCTCCGGTCTGTATATAATAAGTAGTTAATTGCTTGCAATTAAGACACATACCTCTTCCATTTTGATTGGCTAAGTGGTTTTTGGATTTGTTAAGATGTTGACTTAAGTGGCCAATCTCCAATTGCAAGAGCTTCACTCACTAAGTTTTAGAAATTATATTACTTTATCATTGGATGCCACTTTGACATAATATGTTTTAAAAAAAAACATAGGCTCTCAACATCATCTTTTTCCTTTTTTTTTTGGTATAATAAACAAGAGGAACTTTTTGTTCTTTTGTCAAATGATGATTGAGGAGGAACGATAAAAGGCACACAAGTGACCTATGCATGTCGCAATTTTTCTTGCATTAATAGTTTAATATTTGAGAATTCTAAAGGGTATAAATTATTCCATTTGTCCAACAAATTTGGTTCACCTAATTTACTCTCTACATTAATGCAGAAATCCTTGTGTTATTTTGGCCGACGGAATTTTCTGCCTTTCCAGATTCAAGAATTAAATTCAGTGTTGTCAAAATTGATATAATTTATTATACATTATAATTTTTTCACACAACACACACAAATATAATTATAAAATCTTACTTTATACCCATTAATTTCTAACTATTTACCCTTTAATGCCGAGACCCAAATTATTTACTTCTCCTACCCATGCGGCCCAAACTATTTACCCGCCCATGCATTAGTTTATTCCCCTCATTTAATGCCTCAGTTAATGCTATTTCACGTAGCCATTCCTTTCATTTCAAAAATCCTATAGCCAAACCATGAGAAATCATATTTCACACCGCAGTTACTTATTTGACTTGTGAATTTTTCTTCAGATTTTGTTTCTATCTTCAATATTATTGTACATGAGTTTCACTCCAAAATCCTCTTTCTATCTTAGTATTTTTTTTATTTATTTATTTGTATTTCTGAACCCATGTGTTGTTGAAGTTATATATTAAGTTTCTCAACTCTGATTTTTGTGTGTGTATGAAGATCCACCATTGATGAACTTGAAGCTCCTGTATTTAAATTTTTATTTTGAAGATTTATTTTGTGATTCGATTTGGGTGCTATAAAATATTGATTGTAGTACCTTCAAGTAAGCTTCCCGGATCTAAATTTTTATGTGTATTTGAATATTAACCATTGTGGGCTTGAAGCTCTTGAATTTAAAATTTTTATTTTGAAGATTTCTTGTTTGGTTTAAAGTGGGTGTTGTTAAATATTGCTTATAGTACCTTCTGAAAGTTCATACTGAAAGTTGATAGCATTTGGAGTTGATTTAAGGTGATTGAGATCAAAATTTTCAGCTGAAAATCGAAGAAGAACACAGTTACCCAATAGTATATCGCTACGGTATACAATATGCTATAGGAGTATATAGCTATATTGCAACAGTATACTATTATAGTTTATAATATATTGCAACGGTATATTGTAATAATCGAAGAAAAATACAGTTACATAATAGTATACCGTTACAGTATACAATATACTATAGGAGTATATAGTTATATTGCAACAGTATACTACTATAGTATATAATATATTATTATAGTATACTGTAATAATATACAATATACTGTAACAGTATGCTGTAATAGTATACAATATATCATAATAGTATACTTATTACCCGTAAATTCTCTTGTCTTTTTCCTTTTAATTTGCTTTAAGCTTTTACCCAGCGTGAAGAAAAAATTGAAAATGCAAAAAAAAAAAAATATATATTATAGTATGCTATATAATTTAACAGTATACTCTTACAATTAGATCCTTTTAGAATTTTTTGAAATTTTTATTGACAACTGATATTATTTCAGTTTAATAATTGAATTAAAAAATATTAACTCTTTGCGTACAATTCTATACTCTGTTGGTATAGCTATATATTATACTGGTATCATATGTTAGTTAATATTTTTTAGTTGTATTTGCTACATTTAATTGGTACACAATTTGATTTTTTTTTAGTAATTGTATAAAAAAAAGAATGATAAAAAATAGTGAAAACAGTAAATGAAATTAGATTATGAAGAGAAAAAGAATATAAAAAAGAATTTAAATGAAATTAGAAAAGGAAAAAAGATAAAAAGAAGAAGAAAACGAGAAAAAAGAAAAGGAGAAAAGAAAGAAAAAAGAAAAGAAAAGAAGCATAGAAATAAAAAAGAATTGGAGAATAAAGAAAAATTTCCCATAAAAACTACTATGGGTGGGAAATGTAATTAGTTTGATGGGTAGAAAAATAAATGGGTAGACAAGGGTAGATAGTTTTATTTTTGTGGGTAACTGTGTCATTCTCCCAATATAATTGGGGCTTTTGCATCTATACTCGATTTTGGGCTCACAATTGAACCTATACCTACTTTGCAAAAAAAATTGCAAGCGTAACCACTTTACGATCAACTTCAGCTTGTCGGGTCTGAAGTTAAAAGAAAAAATGCCTGAAGTGAAAAAATTGCACTTCAAATGTACTTAAGGCCAAATAGGTCTGAAGTGCAACGAATGGTTTCATTCACATAAGGCTAATAAGTCTGAAGTGAAAAATTACATTTTAGATGCACTTAAGGCCAATAAGTCTGAAGTGAAAAATTGTACTTCAGATGCACTTAAGGCCAAAAAGTCTGAAGTGCAACAAACGTTTTCATTTACTTAAGGCTAATAAGTCTTAAGTGAAAAATTGTATTTCAGATGCACTTAAGGCCAAAAGGTCTGAAGTGCAACAAACGTTTTCATTTACTTAAGGCTAATAAGTCTGAAGTGAAAAATTGCATTTCAGATGCACTTAAGGACAAAAGGTCTGAAGTGCAACAAACGTTTTCATTTACTTAAGGCTAATAAGTCTAAAGTGAAAAATTGCATTTCAGATGCACTTAAGGCCAAAAGGTCTGAAGTGCAACAAACGTTTTGCTACATTTAAGGCCAATAAGTCTGAAGAGAAAAATTGTACTTCAGATGCACTTAAGGCCAAAAAGTTTAAAGTGCGACAACGGTTTTCATTCACTCAAGGCCAATAAATCTGAAGTGAAAATTTTCCAGAAATAAAAATATGTTCTTCGAATTATAACAATCCAATATACGATTTAATACCTAAATCTACTCCAAATGAGCTCAAATTTTACACATAACCTCCAAATATCATTAGGAACAAACTACAATCATCAATTTGTCAAAACAACAATAAATCTAATGAACCCATTTTGCAATTAAGAAAAATAAGAAGAAGAAACCCTAAGCAATAGTAAAAAATAAAGCGTCATAATAGCTCACCATTGTAAAATATCATAAACTACATTAAAATATATTCATAACCACCATATATAATCATTATCACCTGAAGAAGAAGAAGAAGGAGGAGGAGGAGGAGGAGGAGGAGGGGGAGGAGGAACAGGAGGAGAAGCAAGAGGAGAAGCAAGAGGAGAAGAAAACGAAAGAGGAGAATGGGAGGAGAAAGAGGCCTGAAGTTGTTTAAAAAGTGGGCACAAGTTAAACCCTTTTTAAAAAGTGGATATAGATTAAATAGAGGCGATCAAATAGGGCACTCCGTACAATTTTTACGATATAATTTGCGGCAATGATTATACTTTGTAATTACAAAAGTTGAAAAGTGGCTATTTATGAATTTAATCCTAATGCTTTGGGTCTTTCATGATGGGTTGTTCAAGTAGATAGTTCAGCCCAGTACTAAACTCTTTGTTTTAGTAAAATCATGACGTTTGAGCTGGTCCGTGAAATAGGTTTCTGTATAGCTTGTCATTGGTTCGATTCGGCCTATCGATCTGAAGCAATCTATATTTTATACAATGGCAATTTTTCATTTACTTTACTATGCATAACAAAAACAAACTTTTGAAAAGGATCCAAATTCGCATTTGAATTATTCGCTCGTGCAATACTTATTGGATACAATGAACAAAATTCATTCGACCCTATTGTATTTCTCAATCATTTTGTGGCACCGAGTATGACTGAACCATCTATGATGAGGGTGAGCTAATGCACAGAAAAGTCGTTTAGATAAAAGAATCCCTTCTTGCATCGCTTTTTAAAAAAAAAAAAAAAATAAGATAGTAGATACAACTCAGAAAATCCAGACATTACTTTCTTAGAAAGCAACTGGCAGACTTGTGAATAGTGAATACAATATTCAGTTTACAGTATTCAACTCCAAAAAACTAATGTGAGTTATTTTACAAATTAAATTGGGCAGAGATCAGTTTTAGAATTCGCAAAAGTATATAAATTTTTAATAATAGAGACCGTCAATAAGCTTTGCGTGCTTTTCTACGTTTCCTAACGATGTTTTATCGGGGAATGCTCTCGTCACAGGATTAGCTGGACGCTGGAAATGGAGACCCAAACTCAAAGAACGCCGATAACATCCTCCAATGTTAACGATTGCGGGGGAAATTGAGGAATCTGAGATCCCAACTGAAGGAGAACGAGGTGAACAAACAAAAGGGATTGCTACAAGCATCAAGGAGGAATTAGCAGCTCGCCGACTCCAATTCTCTGTAGCAACAGCCTGTGAACGGTCAACCCCTGCGGAGGAAGGTCGGACTCTCACCTATGTTCCACCAATTACTAGGGATGGGAAAATCACTGTTAAAATTGAGGAAGCTGACATTAAAGCTCAGGAGAACTGCTGGAAGTCTGCTCTAATTGGGTACGTACGTGATTGGGGATACTCCGTACATGAACTCAATGGAGAATTCTGAGACAAATTTATGGGGATTTGTCTCAAAACCACGAATATGATGCATGATGAAGGATATTACATCTTTAAGTTCAATACTACTGAGGAATGTGAGCCTGTGCTACGATCTGGCCCTTATACTTATCATGACAAACCATCCATCGTTCACAACTGGAAAATTGACTTCACTTTTAACCCGGAGTGCATTACAAAAATTCCCCTGTGGGTGACTTTTCCTGGATTGCCCGTATGTTATTGGTCAACTGAAGCTCTAAGCAAGGCTGCTAGTGCTGGGTAAAGCGCTGCACACTGATAATTACACAGCAAACATGGAGAAAATATCATACGCAAGGGTTTTGGTTGAGATAGATATCTCCCAACCTTTGTTAGATTGTCTGGATATTGACACACCAGCAGGAGTATTCTATCAACCTGTGGGATACGACTGGAGGCCAAAGTTTTGCACTGAATGTATGAGATTTGGTCATGTAGAAGACAATTGTTGGAAGCATGAACACAAAGAGGAGGAGAAGTTCAAAGAGCCTAAAAGGAGGAGGAAAAGAAGCAACAAAAGGAACTTGCAGAAAATGGAATGGCAAGTAAAAGCAGCTGCTGAAACAACAAATGAAGCTCAGATTGACACTGCCAAACAACCTTCTATAGGAAAGGAAAAGGAGATTACTGCTACAAATCAGGTGCAATCTGAAGTTGATCAAAGTAAGAGACAACCTGAGACAAGTAATCAACTGGATAGAAATGAAAGAAGCAAAAATGAGGTTAGAGTAGCCACCACTAACAAGTACTCTGCCCTGGAGACTGCAGCTTCCATGTCAGAGGAGAATGGGCGTAAGCCCCCATAATAATAGCAACATGGAACATTAGAGGGCTTAACAAGCCCTTCAAAGAAAAAGAGTTGAAGCTCTTTTTGTAAAAGAATAAAAGGGAAAAAGGCCACATTTGTCCCTTTACTAAGTAAATTATCCACGTTTGTCCCTAGTTTTACTATCCGTCCAAATACGCCCCTACCGTTAAGAAAGTAGACAAAATTATCCCTAACCCTAACAGAGATCCAACGTTGCACCGGGACCCTTCTCTTTGACTGCCAACTAAGCAAATTAAAAAACCCAAATACCCATTCAAATAACCCACTATCCGGTCGAACCCAATTTCCCTCTTAAAACCCGTTTCTTCTTCCACCCCACCCAAAACTTCTTCCACCCCACCCAAAACGACCTCCAACTACCATCACAATCCTAAAGTGAATGATTTTCCATCAATGTGAAGCTTCCTAAACCACTTCAATGCCTAGCCAAATACACAACTCAGCATCTGTGCATTCAGGAACCTATACCAAAAGTAAAATCTCCAAAGTCAGGTTCAGGCACTTAATAGAGATAAGGATAGAGCCTTATTCTAACCGAATTTCGTTGACAACAGAGAGCGAATTTGGTAATAGAATCGAAACAAGAGAAAATGGCGGGTAAAATCGGGATTATTTCAGCCTTTGCGTTGAGAGAATATTTTATGATTTTTCCCTTCAACTGAAAATCATCTCCGGCAGACAAGGGGCATTTTCTACGGTCACCAGAGGTTAAGTACTGAAAAATTATGGCTAAACATTTATTGGGGAGAACGTCAGTAAAATCTCGATGGCTATATGGCTCTAAAATCGGGTCGTGAGTAGAGGAAGATTGGCCAATTTAGACCGTAAAAAAGTTTTCGAAAAAATATCGTTGAATTGTGCCAACTGAATTTTTAACAACACTGTGGAGAATATATACAGAGATTATAGTGGATATATTACGGAGGTGATAATTGATTCTAATGGAACTCTTTTGAAATGAGATGGGAAGTTGGGCAGGTGTAATATTGAGGAGGAAGAGTGGCCTCTAGGCCTTTTTGGGGTTCTTAGTTTTCTTGGTTTAAAAAATCAATTTTTTTTTTGTCCTATTGATTTTCCACATAACAGGTCTTCTGAATTTGGATTTTTTAATGTGTCTAATTGGCAATCAAAGAGATGAGCCCCGGTGCCATGTTGGATTTCTGTTAGGGTTAGGGACGATTTTGTCTATTTCTTAACGGTAGGGACGTATTTGGCCAGATAGTAGAACTAGGGACAAACATGGATAATTTACTCAAGTAGAGGGACAAATATGGCCTTTTTCCCAAGAATAAAAGTAGATCTCGTTGGATGCATTGAGACTAGAGTTAAAGAACGAAAATACAGAAAAATATTAAGAAAGTAGTACCTAACTGGGAAGCATGCTGCAACTACCCAAATGCAGTGAATGGGAGAATATGGTTACTGTGGAAGAGGCACCTCAGAGTTAAGATTATTAGCATAGTTGCACAGCTAAACCATTGCACAGTAGAGGAGACTACTACTGGTTTCTTTACTCATCTGACTATATAGTATATGGGAAGAATGATCTTCAACAAACAGGTGTTATGTGGAGTGAACTGAGATTTATTGGGAACCAGATACAGACTCCTTTGCTTATAAGTGGAGATTTCAACAATTTATCTACTGAAGACAGGACTGGAGCACATGTAACTCAACAAGAGATACAGGAATTCCAACAATGTATTGATACCTTGCAGCTGAGTCTACTGAAGGCAATTGGTTGGCATTTCACATGGTGCAACAAGCAGCCAGGCACTAGCAGAGTGTACAGCAAAATTGACTGGGCATTTGGGAACTACCACTGTTGCAGAAATATGAACACATTGAAGCTGACTACATGAATCCTTAAGTATCAGACCATTCACCAATTCTTATCCACTATGGTGCAAGGATTCAGCTTCACCCTAGACCTTTTAAGCTTTTCTCAAATGTGCTACACCATCTTGAATTTGGGAAAAAGGTTGAGGATACATGGCATTTGACAGTGAGGGGCGACCCTATACATCAAGTGTGGAGGAAGCTACAACTTCTAAAGGATAACTTGAAGGAACTAACAGCCTGGCATCATATAAGCAAAAGCTTGAGCAGCTGAGAGAGGAACTAGAAGTAACACAAGCAAACCTCAAACAACAACCATAAGACCAACTCCTTATTGAAAAAGAGAGACAAACTTTGCTTGATTTGGAGATGTGGAGCAGTATATAAGAACATGTCCTAAGGTAGAAATCAAGGGCAACCTGGATCACTAGTGGAGATACAAACTCCAAATACTTTCATGCTCAATGAAGGATGAGAACTGCCAGGAACATTATCACTTCAGTTTATACGGAGTTTGGTATCAAACTCACATACCCCAAATTGGTAGAAAAGGAATTCATATCCTTCTTTACCGGGCTTATGGGAGAAAGAGCCTCAGAACTACCTTGTCCAAATACAGAGGTAATAAAAAAGGCAATTGTCTGAACTATCAACAACAATGTTAACTAGTGCAAGAGGTAACAAATGATGAAATTTTGGAAGCCATTGAAGAAATGCCCCTAGACAAAGCACCTGGAGTAGATGGATATCCTATTGAATTCTTTCTCAAGTAGTGGGAGGTGGTCAAAGAGGATGTCTATGCAATTGTACACTACTTCCAAACTAGCAGAATGTTGCAGGCTATCAATTGTACTGCAATTACATTGGTGCCTAAGGTTCCTTCACCAACTCAGATAAAGGACTATAGGCCTATTGCCTGATGTACCAACCTGTACAAGATCAAAGCCAAATGTTGGTGACATTGTCAGGCAATCCCAATCAGCTTCCATCAGAGGCAGATCCATCCTGGACAACATACTATCCAACCATGAAATTTTCAAGGGCTATGGCCGAAAAGGCTTGTCCCTAGATGTGTACAAAAAGTGAACCTTAGGAAAGCATATGACATATTGGAATGGAGCTTTATTAGAAGAGTCATGGTCGATCTTGACTTTCCCCACAAATTATTGCAATGGGTCATGGAATGTATAACTATTGTTTCCCATTCGTTGTTCATCAATGGAGGGCTCACCAAGCATTTTCCTGGGCAAAGAGGAATCAGACAAGGGGACCCTATGTTCCCCTATCTCTTTGTCATAGCTATGGAGTATTTGCAAAGAGAGATGAATCAATTGATCACAAATGGTGATTTTAATTTCCAGCCAAAGTGTAGGAAACTGGGAGTCAGTCATATTTGTTATGTTGATGACTTGCTTATTTTCTGTAGAGCAGATATGGAGTCTGTTAGGCTATTGAATAGTGCTTTTCAAGCATTCTCACAAACTTCAGGCCTGCAGGCTAATGCTACCAAAAGCTCCATTTACATAGTTGGTGTGACAGAGGACATTAAACAAGACATAGTGCAACACTTGGGTTACTCCTTGGGTGATCTACCTTTCAAATATTTGGGGGTTTCATTGTCATCTAAAAAACTTTCAGTGGTCCAATGTCTACCTCTTATTGAAAAGATTACTGCTAGAATGAAGTATTGGTCTGCCAAACTCCTCTCTTATGCAGGCAGACTTTAGTTGATAAAGTCTGTAATATTTGGAATACAAACTTATCGGGCACATATCTTTGTGATACCAAAAAAGGTAATGAAAGCTATTGAGAGTCTATGTAAAACCTTCTTATGGACTGAATGATAAATCAGTTTTTTGAAAGCACTGGTATCCTGGGACAAAGTGTGTTTACCTTAAGCAACTGGAGGATTGAATGTCCTGAATCTATGTATATGGAACATGCTGCAATAATATCGCAGTTATAGTTAGTTGCATAGACATAGGACTACCTCCGGATAAAGTGGGTGCACAGCTACTACATAAAGAAACGAACTCTTGACTCATGCCTTATACCTAAGACAACAGCTTGGGTAGTTAGGAAGATTTTGGAAACTCAAGATACGGTTATACAACATGTTATGCTACAAGGTGACTTGCAAAATTAGGAACAATGCAGAACATGGATGGTTCCTTCTCTATTAAAAAGATGTATCTACACTTGATACCTCAGCACCCCAAAGTCCCCTGGAAAAGCCTTACGTTGCAGCAAAACATCCATCTACGAGTGGTAACGGTGGATCGACCGCAAAGGATAGGCATACAAGCTCCTATGGCTTGTGTATCCTATCATGGTAGCATTGAAACTCACGAACATCTATTATTTGAATGCCCTGTTACAGGTGCATTGTGGCTGAGATTATTGACCTGGCTTGGGCATATCAGGAACAGAGGTGATGCCAAACATGGATTGCAATGGGTATGCAGCATGGCCAAGAGGAAGAGTGGACAGGGAGCTATCACCAGCTATGCATATGCTATGGCGGTCTATGTCATAGGGAGGGAGAGGAATCTACTAAGATTCCAAAAGAGCACCTATGATGAAGATAGAGTCAGTAGAGAAATAGCAGTACATATTGCAAGCCTTTGAGTGTGCCGAGTTCATACCCTTGGTGAAATAGCTGATCATTTTCTTGATTTCCTGTAGTTAGTATAGCTAAACTAGGGACTATTAGAATGTACATAAGAGTGCAAGAGATCGGCTCTTTGCCTGGAGTTTGTAAATGATACTTTTGCTGGTTAATAAAAAAGCTATTTACCAAAAAAAGTATATAAATTTTATATACTTTATATATAACTACAAAAAATATATATTTTTCCCCTACTATTTTTAGAAAGGCTATACAGTGTCAATTTCCTAATTAAATTCTGCGGTGCTAATTCATGCATAACTTGCTGAGAAATTTAGGTACTAAGAATTATTCTATGCAGGATAACGTGTAAAGAAGAATACATGGATTAGCATTACTAATAAGAATACATAGATTAGTATACTTAGATAAGAATACTGAAAGAGAAAACTACACTTAAATGTACAGAGATAGATACCTAGACTAGAATGCATCAGAACTGAAGCAGCCACCAATGTCACCCAAGTGATGCGCTTTACGAAGATTGAACACTACTATACATTGTCGCATAACTTCTTAATAACCATGGTGTCCAGACCAACTTACACGAACCTACTTCCCACAACACATGTAGCAGCAACGTATGTCCATAAAAGTTTCGCCACAAAGAAATCAATTTTGCCCCCCCCCCCCCCCACTGAGAGCACTGTAACACATTGAAGTTCAACTTTTCTCGTATTCCATCCCACGCATATGCTTGCTAGTTAGTTGCAGATCCATGGTAAATATAATGGTTGACCACAAAAAGAAAAAATAACGGAACTATATAGTCATATACTACTGCATTGACGTTCTAATAGTCATGTTACAAACCATTAAACCAAAACCAGTATCCTCCAAATCCCAGTTATCAGAAAAACCACTAAAACATTCAGAAAACTCTTTACAGCAAATGTTCTTGCAATTCCTTTCCTTATGCCACAAGGACTGAAAGTACACACCGTTATTAGGTCTGCATAGCATCTGCAGTAGCATGATACTTTTCCAACTCCTTGTCAAGTTCTTCTGCTGACTTCTCAACGCCATTCTTCCTCCCCCTACCTCCACGACCACGACCTCGACCACCACCACGGCCACGGCTGCGCCCACGCCCCGATGCAGTACCGAAGCCACCACGGCCCCTTTGACTATACAGTGAGATACAAGACAATTACTAAGGAATTCCAACAAGTTGTTTAACCAAAACAATATGACCACCATATTTTTCCTTTATCAAGGGTTTCATCTAATAAGTCTATTTCCGCAAAGAACTGTAATTTCAATTTGATGTAATGATTACTTTTACTTAATCGTATATTTGACATCAATTTAGACAATGCAGCAATGAAGAGGAGAATACGCTAAACATCTAACTCGAAAAAAGAACTCCTAACTCTTCAATCTCTAGTCTTCAACATCAAATGTACCTTTGTGTAAGCTGATCCAAAAGAATCTCTTCTTTTAACATTTCATTGTAAATAAGAAAAGATTGCACTAACAGATAAAAGTAAACTACGTGTAACATCAACTTCAAGTGTGAGATGTTTAAAATTGCAAACAAATAGATGTCCAACGTGCAAACTCTCCACAATAGAAGATGTCTTGGAATAACTCAAAGAAGAAACAATACGCATCCAATTAGGCTGTATACCAGTCTGACATCTAATAATCAACAAATTTGTTAAAATCGCCTAAAAGAAAAAACCCACCATTCTACTCCCAGTAACTAAACAAACATGTTCCACCCCTATCCTCCCAGTAACTAAACAACATCCAGAGAATAAATAACTGTGCACATTAGAAACTTACCTTGAACCACGATTAGCAGAACCCCTTCCACGAGCTGAGCCAGGCCTGCACAACACATAGGTTCACTTTAACTGCCCAAAAAGATAATGACAATATTTCACCCAGAAAACATATACTACTTTGGAGAAACAATTTTCCTATAAGACAACCCCAATCAAAACAACCACATCCTACATAAAAATTCAACTACAAACAAGCATCTGACTCTCACAACAACAGAACGAAAAAAAACTAAAAGTACAGATCTGCCATGATAACAGGGCAAGAATGAGAATAAATTAACAAGCGATCTTTGGCTAAAGCACTACTAAGAAGCTAAAAGCAATTATGTGGACCATTTGCTATTACCACCAACACAACACAGTGCAAAATATTCTGAAAGTAAAATGGTGGTACATACAGCAACAGTCGGTTAATGAGCATGGCTCTCGCACAGACAACCAGAGATACTAAGAGAGCGAAAGAAAGAAACTAATAATACATACGTCATGACAACTGTCCTCCTTCCACTTCCTCGTCCAACATCTACACGAGCTGATAAAGGCATGTCTGTGGGGGGAGCAACAACTTCTATCTTCATTGGCTTGCCATCCAACTGAACATTGTTGTATCTTTTAAGTGCTTGGTATGCATCACTCCTTCTGGCAAAAACAACCTCAGCTGCACCCTGTAAGTGATTAACAATTTACCATCAAGGGTAACTCGAAAACTATACAAGCTAGTACTATAAAAACAACTAGAGTATTTAATCTAAAAGAAAAAACTGACAAACTGATACGAGTGTAAAAGACAGAAAAGCAAAATGTTTAAAACGAATAATTCAGCACCACGAACTAACAGAAGAAGATTAAAAATAAGAGAAATACATAGATCATCAAGCTAGACACCAGCATCATCAGCCAGCTGTTATGATCAAAGTGGTGATCTACAAGTTTCTTGAGCAGCTAATTTGATGTTTTATGGCAAGTTAATAAGAATGAAACAACATATATATATATATATATATATATATATAAACATATTCAGACATGTGTGCCATGCAGATTATTATTTTTTCCGTACACAAGACTCCAATATTCATTTTCCTATATATCCAGATATAGATGAACCACCCCTTCTATCAAGAATCTCAACAATATCAGAAATTCATGCATTTACCTGGGAATTATCTCAGGCTTACCCACCATAGAATCTTTTATTCCTAACCTCCTCACTGCTTCAAACCAATGATTTCTACTCCATATCAAATAACAGATGTGAACCTTTGACATGACACAACTATACAAAGATAAAGAGCTCAAAATGAGTAAGGTTATTATTTAGAAAGTATGGGATATACAACTGGCATGTTTATGATCTGAAGCTGTTTCCAAATGTGCTTCAACAACTCACTTACTAGGTTCTTGGCAGAAACAGTTGATAACACTCCTAGAAGCTATGATGAACTCTTTTTTGAGAAGGTGATAAATTGTTTCGTTTATAATTTGCAGCTTTAAGCCCATGCTGAATTGTATTTCAATTTTCTAGTTCAAACTAGGCAGCATACACATCACCAACTGATGAATAACTTGTGCATGTGATAACCAAGCAGTACGAGTAAAAGTTAACACAGAACTATGCTTTAAATTAGCAGAAAATAACTTACACTTGGACGACCATTTTTGTCATAGTGGATAGCATATCGTATCAGTTCACCAATTTCGGAGAAGAGTTCCTGTGTAGCAAGTCGTCTTTTAGCAGATCTTGAAAGATATCTATTGCGAAGAAGTATATAGTTGAAATACATGCACAAGCTGTACCCTTATATCTGAATTTGTCACTCCACCATCCAAGTTGGAAACATAAACCTTAGTGCCACTCTCAAATCCAGATGATATCCCTGCAGCTCTAAGACTATCTTCAAACAAGCCATTGCCATTCTGCCATGGCAAATTCTTCGTTCTGCGGAAAGACTGGAGAGCATGCCCAAAATATATCCAGGTGGAAAGTTAAAAGTCAGCAATACTACCAAAAAATAAGACAGATAACCATTCTTCAAGATTAAATCAGATATCATCAGCGTTCCATCGAACTAGGAGGAGTTTCTTACGTCGAATTTCTCAAAAACAATGAAATCTAATAGAGAAAGAGGAATGAAGTATGGATAAAAGTGTTGGTGGAATGGAGGATTTGACCCACTGTACATCAACAGGTCCTTAAACAAAAGGTGAGAGCTCCACTATTGATGTTCAGTGAAGGAAGCCACTTTTGCAAAGAGGCCATGAACTAGATTGTAACAGAAGATCTCAACTCCACAGCAGTTCCACATATTGCAGTAGGATCCTTCAGGACAATCACAAACTCCCTTTTAAAGCAATTGCTATTAGATAGTGAGGATTAGAGATGGTTAAGAAAGTACAACCCTCTAGATGTTATGGAAATTAAAAGGTGAAATCTCTTTAATTTTTTCCAGTTAATGAAGCACCTCAAGCAACATGCTACATAAAGAAGCAATGTGCCACAACAGGGCCACCTGAATATCCCATTTTATCAAAATCCATTGCACGTTTCTCGAAGAAAACCCATTCGAATTGAAGGAGTTAGAGGATCATCAATACTTTGCACTACCATCTCACAGCTTATTACGGCTGAACCAAAGTGGACTTTCTCCTTAGAGCCAAACATGTCAATATCTCTTGTAAGTCAATTCTATAGCAAATATACGGAGAACCCTCCATTTCATTCCTAAAGCATATGAAATTGTCTAGGAAATGCAAAAGACTCCATCAGTTTCGAGCTTGCCTTGGCAATTCTGTTGGCAGATGGCCGAGCATTTACACCAAGTGGCACTTTACGAGGAGCTCCTGTTGTTCTTCCACCTCTAAATGATCCTCCTCTTCCACGTCGGGCCCTGCCTTGTCCTCTACCACCTCTCTCAGTATTTCTCCTACTTTTTATCATATCATCAAGAGTCATATCCAAGGAAGCCATGACGTATTCAGGCAAAAAAAAACCTCGGCTGAAAAATCAGTCTGCAGACAAGGACGAAGTAGTTATATATTTTAGTACTTAACAAAGTATGAAGCAATAAGCGCGGAAAGGGAGAAACATAGAGAGACCGGAAGTTGAAACTTTTGACACCATACTCAAATCAACGAACAACGCTCAAATCAGAGATAAAGCTCAAACAGAAAAATCTTCTACAATAAATAAGAAACAAGAGCATGTGATAGTTAAAACACATGGCGTCATTGACAGTAAGTTTCATATCAACAAGTAAACTGGTTAATTCAGCACAGATCTGGCATAATCATTGATCTATGAACCCAACACCAAAAAGTACAAACGCCCACATGAGTCCTCTATATAAATTCTTCCGCTTATAGAACAAAATTATAGACATAGATTTAAAACATTATAAATCCATAAAAATACATAGAATCTTTACCAATTATATTCTGTTTCAAAAGTAATTCGTCCCCAATTTAGACGGATGAATTATATCAATGAAAAATCAAAAACATGTTGCTAAACACACACAGAGATGTAAATCTGCAAACAGAGGCAGATGCACGGTCTAGGATCACGGTTCAGCTGAACCATCTTTGGCCCAAACCCTGTATATGTGTTGAGAAATCTATTAAATATGTAAACATATTAAATTTGAACCCAGTAATACAAATAGTCAATGGGTTCTGGTGGCATCCCGAACCCCATTGAATTTCAATTCCTAGATCGGCCTCTGTGACTGCAAATCAGCCCAGAGATAATTCATCCATAACAAAACATGAACTTCACAACACAGATGTGTAAATATCTGATATGGGTATGTGAAATTTTTTGCTCAATCATAAAAATAAAACAAATTAAATGAAAGATCCATGTAATAAACACGAGAAAAGAACAAAAAACTTACCAAGAACTGCGATTTTTGGGAGGAAGCTGTAGAGAAATAGAGGAGAGGAAGGAGAAACGTATAGAGATTGAAATTTTAATGGGGGAGAAGTGTGAAGATTGAAAGCTTTAATGGGGTAGATATTGAAATTTTGATGGGATTGAAATAGATTCAGGAAATTATTTGATCTAGAGGGAGAGCAGCTGCATTTCAGAGAGAAGAAACTGGTGGCTTAGGGTTACGAATTTGCTTTTTGTACAAAAATACAATGGCCAATGGCAGAAGAGTAATATAAGGAGTTTTAAGGAGAAAAACACGGTTTCTGGTTCATGATTCATGAAGATGGGCTTTTTGTAGGCCCAAAAAAGGCCCAAATTATGGGCATTTGCACAAATGACCTTTCATTGTAGTAAGAGCGCAGGCTAGCCACCTTTCAAGCTACTGTTTAGGGGTGTACAAATGAAACCGCACCAATCTGATAATCTAAGTCAAATCGAGAAAAAAAATTCGACTATGATTTGGTTTGGTATTGAAAAAAAATCCGGCTATATTTGGTTTGGTTTGGTTTGGTTTTAACTAAAAAAGTCAAACCGAACCAAACCAACCCAACATTATATGTGTAGAAGTTTTAAATATATTTAATGCATAAAAATATTTATGATAGTGTGTAGGATATAAATATTTCTTAAGATTTTTCATAGTTTTATCTTTTAACGTATTATTTCAAGCTTGGGCTTATAATTTTTGGATGCTCCAATAAGTTTTATAGTACATTAATGTTGGTAACTCAAATAAATCTTAAACCAAAATCAAATCAATACTAATACTAATTAAAGACATTCAATTCGATTGTACTATGAATTAAAATCGTGTTGGATATCTATGTTTTAATTTTTCCATTGTTTAGATAAAATGTATAACTTATTTTTCTTTTAGTGGTTAGTCATGTAAATAATAGTACCTATTAGTCATAATTTTAAATTATGTTTGTTTACATTATGGCTTATTAATAATATTTATTTTATACGATTTTATTATCTTTATTGTTAAATATGTTAGTACAATGTCATGACTCATCTCATATTTATGTTATTTTATTGAAAATACCTTATATAGTTCTGTCTTACTAGGATTAAAGAAATATGTGAAGCACATATTTTACATTTTGTGCTATAAAGACTTTATGAAAAAAATCGAAAAAAATCGAGAAAAATCGAGATTAAAAAACACGACTTTTATTGGTTTGGTTTGGTATTTAATTTTAATAACTGATACAATTAATTTAGTTTGGTAATTAAAAAATTCGAATCAACTCGACCTATATACACCCCTACTACTGTTAGTATCACCTATAGAATTTATTAACTCTATGATAGTGACTACTTTTCAACTGTTAAGGCCGAAAAGTAGCTATTTTTTAAAGTTATATTCCTTTTTATGCCAAGATATAAATTAATTTCTATCTCGTTAATTCAATTGGCTAAATCTGTCTGCGAAAAAATCCTCTAATTATTTTTTCTAAAGACAAATTTACTCCACTTAACTAATGGATATTGAATTTTGTATACGGTTAAAATCGGGCTCACCCGATTTTGTTGATTAATCGAGACTAAGATGGTGGGGCGAGGATCAACCCCGTGTTATGTCAAACCGAGACATGAAGGTGAGGTACCGAGTTCGAGATTCGAAGTACCAATCGAGATCGAAACTATTAATGATCGAGACCAAACAGGATAGACATCGAGCAAGATCGAATATAGCATACTAACATAAAGCCGAGATATCCGTGACCAGTCGAGGATCGTGACGAAAATCTCGGCACGGATCAAATCAAGAACGGTTATTTAGCCAATCATGGAGTTTCCTTCTATTTTTAGAATTGTACCATGAGTAGAAATCCTCTATTATACAAAGGAGGGTTCTAATCATTTGCAATCATCTAACTCTCGCAAATCAAAGCAATAATATACAATTTTCTCTCATAAGCTCACTTGCTCTTCAATTCAGTTTATATTTCTTAATTAAACACTATCTTGGTTCAAGGGCGATCTAGCTCGAGGGTCAAGTTGCATTCTATACTAGTTTGCTTTATTTTACAGTCAATTTCTAGCATTAATCATCATATTTGTCAAATTGTGCTAATTGAAATCACATATGCTTAAAACCACTTATAAGTTTAATTGTTATCTGATTTTAAGGGTAAAAAATTTAAAGAGTAGTCTCTAAAAGATGAGCCGCAAATAATCTCAAATTATGATAACTTTACCATATTGGAGATTCTTTATTTTATTTTTCCTAGTATTTACTCATTTTAGTTATTTTATGGTAGATGTGAACCAATGAATAATGAGAGAGAGAAATTACAAGAGAGTAGAACCTTTAGCGGAACTGAAGTTCAATAATGTGCAGGGTGAAGTTACATCCAAGAGCTTACAACTTTAGTTGCAAACATAAAGGAGAGAGTTTTTACTTCGGAAAAGGGCTAAAATATCTCTATCATTTAGCAAATGATTTACTTTTGCTCTTCGTCCATCTATTGGCCTGAAAATGTATACAACGTTATGTTCTGGTCTAAATTTACCCTCACGACTAACAAGAATTTTTGTGATCCCCTTTTTAATATGTTGGCAGCACGTAATTGGGCTACGTGGCTTCCTGGTCCAAATCGATTTTAACCCGCCCTAATTTCTAAAGCTCTTCTCTAAAGCTCTTGGTCAGAAATTGACTGCTTCAATGACAAATTTTTTTTATCGGAATAACATCACAAGAAAAATATATCATTGTCAAAATTCATTTTCGTCAAGCAAAAGACATCACCACCCAACCTTACCCCATTTTATTTTATTTCTTTATTTTAGCTTGCAATCAACAATTAATCGATTTTAAGCTCGACATCGCATTCAAAATCAAGTATAAAATTTCAATGGCATTTTCCATGTTCTATCAAGTTTCATTGCTATACCACAAACAAAGTCCATATCTGACTTCATAATCAGATTTTTCCACAAAACACAATATCAATACAATTTTTATCAATAGTGAAGAACAAATTAGTTCTTTTTATAGTTATTCGCATTGTCTTTACCCAAACACCAAATCTCTAATTGGGGGTAATACTTTTCGCGATAAATTTTTTGGTATTGGTTTGGATTTGTGGTGGTTGTCAACATTCTTGATTGCTTCAGTTGCATTTATAGACATCGAAATTTTAACGGATCAAGCTACATTCTAAATTCAAGATACTGCTACAAGACGACTCTTAAAATCTTAAGGTTGCTTGGAAGCTACTCTACCAAAACCCTAACTTGGAGGCTACTCTACCCTAGCCCTAGGTCATTCCTATAAATAGGTTACATGTTCTCTTAAAAAGGCATCTCAAAATGGAGATCATCGATATCACATAAACTTGCGGGATATCTACAAAAAGAGCAAGATGTGGTCAAATAATTCTTGATAATCAAATACTCCAAGAAGATCGACAACCTACTTTCATGGATATTAGATACATCCAAGGAGGTATGCAATATCCTACGTTCGAGAAATAAGCTACTCCAGCCTCGTACCACGGAGAACAAGCAGGAGGAAGAATCAAGGGAATTAACAGAATTGTACCCATAAAGATTCATTAATAAAATTATTCATCTTTTATGTTTGTGATTGCAATTTTTCATATATGTCTAAAATTTATAGCAAACAAATTGGCATGCGCAGTGGAACCTGCAAATAGAAAACTCCAAATTCCAAAATTCTTTGTTGCGATGGTCGAGTACTTTAAGTCTCATTTTCAAATTTCGAAAAGCCTACACCTCGACAAATCTCGAAGTAGGGGAATTTATAGACATCAAAATTTTAACGGATCAAGCTAAATCCTAAATTCAAGATATTACAAGACTCTTGAAATCCTAGGAGTCTATTTGGGTTGCTTAGAGAATACTCTACCCTAAACCTTAACTCGCACCTATATAAAGGGATACATATTCCCTTGAGGAAGCATATAGAAATCTCATAAGCTCTTGGGATATTCACAAAGAGATCAAAATATGACCGGATACTTCTTGATAATCAAATAGTTCAAGAACCTGGAGATCAAAAACATCTCCAGGAGGTTTGCATCAACCTATATTCGAGAAATATGCTACTTCAGCTCTCGAATCACGGAGATAATCAGGATAGAAGAATCAAGGGAGAAAAAGAATTGTACTTACAATTGATTAACAAAAATATTTTCTCTTATTTTGTGATTGAAGTTTATTTTCCATATATCGAAAATTTGTTGTAAACAAATCGACCAGAATTTGTAGACAATAAATTTGCATAAAGAAAATAACTGAGACTGAAAAATATTGAAACAATCATAGTATTTGATTTTAAATAGTTTGAGTGTTACAATCTGTATGAATCCTCTGATTTTTCTTTCCAATAGTAAATAAATTCAAGGACTTTTGAGCTTGATCTTGAATCTATATTTGTTGCCATGAACGATGATCTTGAATTGAACTAGCACGAACTTTGATTTGAACTCGTACTCTTTGGATCTTGATTTGTTCATCGTTCATGAACTTGAACTTGATTTTTTGTACTTGAACTTGATTGCTTGAAGCTTAAAACTTGTAGAGATATTTGCGGCGTTTGATCCACGAGCTCTTTGTTACTTCTTGTTATAACTTCAAATTATATGTTGCAATGATCGTGTATTTCAAGTCTCATCTTTAAGTTTCGTGAAGCCTACACTCCCTAGAAATCTTGAAGCATGGGATATTAGTAGACACCGAAATTTTAGCAGATCAAGCTAAATCCATAATTCAAGATACTGCTACAAGACGACTCTTAAAATCTTAGGAATATATTAAGGTTGCTTGGAAGATATTCTAACCTAGCCCTAGGTCATCCTATAAAAAAAAGTTACATATTCTCTTAAAAATGCATCTCAAAAATGGAGATCATTAATATCACATAAAATTACGGGATATCCACAAAGAGATCAAGATGTGGCCGGATAATCCTTGATAATCAAATACTTCAAGAAGATGCACAACATACTTCCATGGATATCAGATACATCCAAGGAGGTATGCATCATCCTACGTTCGGAAAAAACGCTACTCTAACCCTCGAATCACGATGGACAATTCGGAGGAAGAATCAAGGGAATAAATGGAATTGTACCCACAAAGATTCATCAATCAAAATTATTCATCTTTTATGTTTGTGATTGCAATTTTTCATATATGTGTAAAATTTATTGCAAGCAGCGTGATTTGAAAACTCCAAATGGGTATTCTAGACATACTATATCGTGTTTCTTTGAGAATCAGGTTAAAGTTTGAGAAGTGACGTTCGTTTTTTACTTATGGGTGGGGTTTAACAAATGAGGCCGGTATAACTCAATCCGATTTGGGATGCCACGTGGCCCAATTACGTGTTACCAACATATTAAAAAAGAACCACATAAATTTTCGTCAGTCAGAGGGGTAATTTTAGACTAGAAGATAACGTTGTATCATTTTCGGACCACTAGGTGGATGAAGAGTAAGTAAACTATTTATTAAACAACATGGGTATTTTTAGTCTTTTATCGTTCTTATTTTAACTCAAATATATTTTCTTTTAATCATATTTCCTTAAAAGGACAACTCAAAAATTCGTTTTAACCAAATATTATCTATATTTTTTATATTAAGAGGTGCCCCTTACTCGGTTTAAATTATTATAGGGAACTACTTGATATTTTGTATGTTTAGCATAAAAAGGGAAGAGGTACTTGATAATAAGTAGTGTATAGGAGTTTCAATTGTTATTTTTTTTATTGCTTGGTTGGACCTAAAATGAAAGAAATAGTGCTTTAAGAACGTGGCCCAGAATGGTTTACATTATTTGTTTGCAAAGAGTAATTAACATGACTTGTTGGTATATGAGCATTAAAATAAAAAGGGAAAAGGGTCAAAAATGCCCCTGTAGACTGTAGTATCACAAATGATTTAGTATCGAGTTCCGTCCACCTATTTATTTGAAAATACAATCAATTTTAGGGCCTGATATTACCCCCACAACTAATGGAGCCATCTGTGGTCCCTTCATTTATTGTGTTGTCACGATTTTGTTGCGACACGTGGCTATATGACCCCAATCACTTACAACCCGCCCCAAATATCCACCCGCCACATTCTTCGGACCAACCCATGGTAAAATCATATATTTTTACATACCTATTCATTTTACCCCTATTTCTTTTATTACCCCGTCTTCTTCACCAAATAGGGCTCTCAGTAATGGTGCTTTGGGGTTTAATTAGGATTGCTATCAGCTTTGATTTGGTGGATTAAACTAAAGAATCTTTCATTTCTAGCCTTATTTAACTGACTACTCGTTGATAAAAGTGAGTATTTATTGATTTGGATTAACTTTTAGGGTTTGAGAATATTTGGGGTTCAGTAAATGTTGTCTCTTTCTTTTTGTTTGATATGTCATATCATATTATTATAGTATCCTTTATGTATTTATTTTTTATTTTTCTTTGGGTTGTCCCAATCTTATTTATCCGACATGAAAAAGTTAAGTTTTTTTTTTTAATTTTTTATATGTGTTGTTGGGTAGGTGTTAGTCGGCATAAATGTGGTCCTTTATTTTCTTTATTACTTGATATCTTTTTGAATTTATTCCTAATTGATGTGGCCTTTTTTTTGTAACTTTTTATTATTGCATGTGGATATGTCGGAAGAATGGTCGATAAATTAGATTTGTATTTTAATCTTGGTGGTGATTGTAAACTGGAACCTAATTTATCTTATTGTAAAGAGGACGTACACCTACTGAGAGAGTATGAAGTAGACCATCTGTTTTATATTGATTTGTGTAATAACACTACTAGAATAATGCAAATTTTCCACGGATATTATCCACGAAAATATATCAATGGTAAGTCCCACCAAAAATTTGACAAAATCAATGGGAGATTGGGGGACACGAAAATTTTACCAAAATTTCAATAGTTCTCACATACTCTCTGTGTGAACTATTTAGCGCCTAAAACCGCGAAATTCATTTCCCACTTATTTCAATGGAAAAATAATTGAAAATTAATTATATAAAACTAAAAAGTAGTTCTCTGGGAAAATAGTAACAAGCTAGAGAAAGTATATTGAATATTTTTAATATTCCCACACAGTCTCTGGGAAAATAACTATTAGTATATTTTTATTTTTTACCAGAGACTGTCCGAATTCCGAAATTTCCCGAAGATATACCCTACCCATAGTCTTACTAACTCAAATATACAATTTACTCAAAATTCCATGCTTAAATTCGTGGCTAAAACTCCAAATTACCCATTTTCTAGGTTTTCTTCAAAATTCCCAATTTTTCACAATTTTTCATGTTCAATCCATGCATAAACCTTGTATTTAGCTTGGAATGAGAAGGAATCTCTTACCTGATGATGCTTGATGAAAATCACCCTTTGAAATTCTCCAAAATCGCCCTAACCAAGTGAAAGAATTGATGAAATGGCCAAAATCTCGTTTAAAATAGAACACTGCCCAGACAAACCTTCTGTGCGATCGCACACCATCATCCGCGATCGCACAAGCCAAGTTTAGAAGCCCCCAAGCACACCCTGTGCGATCGCACAGTAGACATTGTGGTCGCACAAGCCAAATCCTGCAGCCTCACTTTTCCTTCTGTGCGGTTGCACACCTACAAGTGCGATCGCACAAGCCAAACTTCCAGCCCTCAAATTTCTTCTCCGCGATCACACAACTAAGGCTGCGACCGCACTGAACCCCCAAAACACCAGAAAACAACAACAACCAAACACTTGGAAATAACTCAGAACCGCCCCGAAACACACCCGAGGCCCTCGGGACCCCGTCCAATCACACGGCTCAGCCCCATAACCTCACACGGACTTGCTCGATGCTTCAAATCACATCAAACAACTCCGAAATTACTAATCGCACTAAAATTCAACTTTATGAACTTTGAAATTTCAAACTTCCACATCCGATGCCGAAACCTATCAAATCACGTCCGATTGACCCCAAATTTTGCACACAAGTCATATTCGACATTACATATCTGCTCCAACTTTCGGAATTGCATTCCTACCCGGATATCAAAATTTCCACTTCTGGTCGGATTTCTCAAAAACCTTCAAATTTATATCTTTAGCCAAATGACTTCAAAATGACCTACGGACATCCAAATTCACTTCCGATCGCG
Organism: Nicotiana paniculata; assembly: GCA_005239505.1. Taxonomy (NCBI): domain Eukaryota; kingdom Viridiplantae; phylum Streptophyta; class Magnoliopsida; order Solanales; family Solanaceae; genus Nicotiana; species Nicotiana paniculata. The sequence goes on along the minus strand of ML307564.1, from coordinate 46,315 downwards.
CTCCCAAATCCAGAATCACCATACAGAGCTATTCCCTGGCTCGGAATCCCAAACGAATATCAATATCACTGAAATGCACTTCTAGCCAAACTTAGGAAATTCTTCTAAAATATTATCTTCCATAACATGCGTCGAAACGCTCCCGGGTTATCCAAGGCCCGATCCGGACATATGCCCAAGTCCGAAATCATCATACGAACCTGCTGGAACCTTCAAATCCTGATTCGGAGGCCGTTTACTCAAAATTCCAATCTTAGTCAATTTCTCCAACTTGAGGCTGCTGAAATGAGAATTTTCTTTCCAAATTAACTCTGAACTTCCCGAAATTTAACTCCGACCACGCCCACGGGTCATAATACCTGAAATGGAGCTGCTCAAGACTTCGAACCGCTGAACGACGCGCTAGAGCTCAAAACGACCGGTCGGGTCGTTACATTCTCCCCCACTTAAACAAACGTTCGTCCTCGAACGTGCTAAGAACTGCTCTGGAGTTATCTGAAATCATTGTTTAATACCTCGTGCACCTGCCTGTGCGACCACAACCCAGTTGAGTACATTAGCTCGATCAAATCTGAAGATTTCTTCTTTTATCCATATAATAAGCTCAGAATCCAGTTTCAACACTTGAAATTCTCTGTCAGGCCTGCTTCCAATATATAATCACCGTATCAACTACCACATGATATACCAGAACACGATAGCATACCTTTGCTGAATTAGCACCATGCACCGTACAATTCATCATCCGACCACAATGACACTCCTTGCACCTTAATAGCCAAGATTTCACGAATCTGATGCTCCCAATGCACCTTACAATATATATACATACATCTTGCTATAATGCTGGCGATACCACCACAACAGAGGAGATGTGTAGAAATTCATAACCAACAGCAGAGTTAACAAATCATTGAATATCTCCTCTTGACTAGAATCGTCACGTCATTACAAACCAATAAGGGTAACTGTCCTTTAATGTATTTCACATAATCTTATCGCACTGATCCCTGATCCAATAACCTCGTCTCACCCAGGATGAACTATTCAGACAACAAATCACCCCAAACATGACCAACAGTCTCACATGATACCACAACGCGCCAATAGGCCATAACTCAAACATGATACATAAAGGAAATGACTCAGGAAGGGACTACTCGACTCACACAACTATTATGAACTTTCTCATAAAATAGGAAGTAAAACACAAGAAAATAAATATAGGAACCTGAATCATCATCACACTGTTGCGGCGTGCAACCCGATCCAAATAACATACCCGTGGCGATGCGCCACCCGGTCCACACATAAAATTCACATAAGGAAATATACACGGATCTGAATTGCTCACTGCTACAATTTACTAAATATCGGTCACAAGCACGCTAGTGCATGATACCACCCTGGGGAGACTGATAAAGCCACATGCTACAAAACTTAAGCACAACTGAGGTGCGGTATATATATATATATACACACTCTAGATCTCAAGAGCTATCCCGCTCACACAATATCACCACTACGCGGGACCTCAACATGTAAGAAATTATCAAGCCGTTTTACAACTCACACGACATAATCATAGTATCACATCAATTTGACAAAGACGGAACAACGTCTGATATTCCAACACCCCTACTTGAGGAGAGCTATACTGAAATGACCACATCTGCCTCACATGAAGCCCATAATCCTGTTTAAATCCATTCATACACTTCAGGCTGATTCTGCTCGCAATGAACTAGGCTGATAGCCTTACCTGGGTCCATAATAATCCATTTCCTCTCATAATACGCAAGAACAACCATTATAACCGGGAAAAACACCCCACAATCCACAATCGAATGAACCAAACGCCTTTCAGGCGTAAATTCTCAAATAAGCAATATTACACTTCTTTATACTCAGTCCAGATCTTCAACCCATTAAGTGACTACATGTCACACTCATACAATCTTCTCGTGGTCATGCTCCCTCGACCTTCTACACAAGGTAGCAATCTGCACATTAACCACTGGCCACACTAACGCTGTAAAACAATCGAGTATCCCATAACCAGGGTACAAAGCCTCTTTCGCCGAATATCGATCTCAAGTGACACTGAAGATAAAACCAACTTATTCTGAACTTTCAAATCACTTTTTCTTGCTCATGACATCCTTGTTAACACCGTACCGCAATCTCTATTCCTTACTTCCAGTTACATACTGCTTACCGCACCTAACATGCCAATATGAGATTGCGCAAGAATTTTATCATAACCTCTGAACCACTATAGAGTGAACACTTCATCATATAGAAACCTTTTACTTACCTCAATTCAAGAGAACAATAAAAATACTCGAGTGAATTCTCACAATCACCTAACATGCAAATCCTTAGGTAGTGATCTGAACCACCATAAACGTTTTGGGACCCGCCTACACCTGACAGGACAGATCACTCGAATGCTCCCTCAATAAATCTATTGCGACCGCCGACAAGTCTCATACACATTTGCACAAACTATACACATAACTCAATCACACCGAAGGAACTGATCATTGTCGTAAGTGCGCCATTTCAACCATGGCTAACCACTCTATCTTCTTTTGTTCATCTTCAATTGCCTCAGGAATAATAGTAACTTCCTTCAACTCATAGCAAACTCAATCCTCACTCATTCTGAGTGACCCTAATTCACGAGACCATGATACCTAAATCCCGCAACCCATCTCATTCCCTCCTGGTAATCTTTCAACGAGCCAGAGTTTATTTCTCTCACTCCTCCAATACTATACTGCACGCTGAAAATAACATAGAACACTCCGATTATTTTCCCTTTCTCAGGAAGTATACTGCAAAAACTCGACTCTTAATCATACTGCTGCCTGAAACCCTTAAACACTGCGTTCTTAACTTTCGAATTTATTAGGACCACTATTGAGAGTCACCCACTCTGACTGCCCCCGAATACAATCAACTCCAAGGCTCTTCTAGCGCATGAACACCTTTTTCAATGAAACACGTGACTGAGTCACTACCCTTGCAACTCGCATATGCCTTAAGCATAAATTCTGAATCTTTCCAAGCCTAACCCTGGTCCAATAGGACCCACTTTTGCACACATTCGTCAAATCTCACGCACGATCACCATTTTTTTCCTTTCCCTTAGCTGCAATAACTTGCCATTACGCCGACAATCCGCCACCCCATGAGAACACAATCCTACAACCCAATTGCAGGTGGTGGAAGCTACTGCTTGCACCACTCTAGACCCTGTTGAGATCCTTTCTCCTTTGTTAGCATGATATTGCTTAACCAATCCATCCAATTCTTCCGAATTCCCCTGTCAGCATTCCCTGAATGATCAAAATCTCTAGCATCATTCACACATTCTGCCTCCCCCCAATAGCCACTAGAATCCCTCACAGAAACTCGCCAACCACACAACCGCTAACCTACTCATAGGAGATAACCCACCTGTGGAAATCACCAACTGACACCTTCCAATGACGTTGTACTGCACACTCTCTACAACATCAATACCCTATCTTGTTCCCTTCTTCCGCTACCAACTTTACTAGTCCGCCCATTCCTCATGGACGTCTATTAAATGTGCTACAACGTCTTCAAGTTCACCGCCACGTTGCGTCCTTCTTCATTCCTAACAACTCCTCCCTGTTGTATCTAACCTTCCGCCGAAATAACCCATATTTCAACTTAAGCTCGTAGACCCAATCGCCATCCAGTAAAACTCTCAAACTTTCCCTCAAGATAGGCAGCTGTCTTACCATTGAACTTCTGTGCTACGCTGCCACTCTCCCACTTGTTAAACTCATTCCTTTAAACAACTACCTGACTTCCGTTCCTTACACCTGGCCTTTTATAAAGGGGACCATTGCCTAGCACTTTTCATATATCTTCCTTCATCGTATTCTGCCCAATTGCTGCCTCAATTCAATATCATTCTCTATAGTTCTTAATCCAGCAGTTCGCCACGACTTCAAACTCTCCGAAGATCATCTATCCAAGTCTTACTACTTTATCAACCCCAATCGCACCATTCATAATCCAAATGCCTTTCCTCTGCAGGAACTAAAATGCTGAAATCTCGAAATCTCGAAATCACGCCCTGAGAAGACCTCCCTTCAAGCCATTCGTCACCCCCAACATATGGGCAAGCATTATATCATCACACTCACATCGCGCGATAACCAATCGAAAGCATCATAAAAATCTGAGCATAACCTCAAGGCTCTCAGAAACACAACTACTGAGCTGAAACAACATATTATCCTTCCACAAGGCCATAACAACAGCCCCAACTAATTACACATGGAAAACATCTCGCGTCATATCCGTAGCACTATTTCAATTCCTCAAATTCCCGATTTATAGCAAGCGCTTCACGACGCGTAAGATTGAGTAGGAATAAGCATAGGCATAAGCCTCAAAGGAATCAAATCGCACGATGAAGAATCAAGAAGGAAAGTACTCCTAACAGCCATGTAGCCTCTCGAAGATAAGTACAGACGTCTCCGTACCGACCCGCAAGACTCTACTAGACTTGCTCATGACTTGTGAGACCTAAGGGAACCTAGTGCTCTGATACCATGTTGTCACGACCCAAAACTCTATTAAGGTCGTGATGGCGCCGGACACCATCATCAGGCAAGCCAATCATCTTTTAACATTTTTGAAATCATAACCTTTAACTTATTACGTAATAACTAAACAAAAATCTGTTAAGCAAATACGATGGTTTAAATATTCCATTTTAGCAAATATATCCCAAACACATCCCAGAACCCGGTGTCACAAGTGCATGAGCAATTTCTAAGATTTATACAATCATTACAAGCTGTCCGAGATACAAATTGGACAATGAAATTTAAAACAAAATGAATACAATACGAGGGAGACTCTGTCAGCTGCGGATCGCCTCCGGATGATGCAGCTCGCCTAAGTCTCCAAACTAGCCATATCGTTGTGAAAGTAACTGTGAAATAAAAATGCACAGCAAGTGTAGCATGAGTAAAAAAACAACGTGTACTCAGTAAGTATCCCGCCTAACCTCAGAGAGATAGTGACGAGGGGTCGATTTGACACTTGTTAAAGCTCAATTCAGTATAATCAAGTGAGACACTAAGCATGAATGTCATAGGCAATTTATTTAAATATCAGGGATAAGGAATATCAGTTCTTCTTATATTTAACACTTTAACACCTTCGTCATTTTAGTTGACAATTAAATAATAATCAGGGATGAGAACATCAGACTTATTTCATATTTTACGCATCAATTCTTCTTCTTTTTAACTGGCAATTAAGAATTTCCTTAGACCGATAAACATGTATAAATTACAGGAAATACACATCAATTATCATGCGCAAGAAATGTCGAGGGTCGAACGGCACGGACTAACAATAATAAATTATGCACTACCAAAGGGTCGAACGGCTCGAACCATAGATGCATCTATTTCCCCCGCTCCGGGTATCGATCATGCAACGCGGTCAACATAATAACAATAAGGCTAGCCTACTCGCGAATCATACCTGCGACTCAGGTGCTCATATGTACACGTATTCACATAATAAATCCACATTTTTATCAAGAAAATAGCTTCTCAAGAAAATGATAAAATTCTTCTTAAAGGAATGCGGAAATAACATTTAAATCTTTGTTTTGAAACTCATTTTCCAAGTTTAATAATATTCAATAATATAGCCTTATCAGGAATACAATTATCCACGGAGGAATCAATTCTCTTTCTAAATGATTAATAGAAGTACACTCTAGTATTCTTAGGAAATACTTTACCGATTCAATAGCATTAACAGTCTAATATTATGGGCAGGATCATATGTAAAACACGTAAGGCATGCTAGTGGGTCCTAGACTACCCGAACATGGCATAATAGTAGCTACGCACGGACTCCCGTCACCCCGTGCGGACGTAGTACCTGCTGATAGCAACACATATTTAATTAGTTCACCTAGGGGGACAATTCCCCCTCACAAAGTTAGAAACGAGACTTACCTCGCCCGAAATTCCATAACCGGCTTCCAAGCCCTTCCGACGACTCCAATGGATGCACAACGTCCCAAAACTACCAAATAACGGGCAAGCAATGAAAATTCATTCTAATACTCGTATAATTCAAATTATATACTTTCCCAACTCCGCCCAGTGAATTGACCAAAATGTCCTCGGGCCCACATGCCTGGATTCCGAAATTTCCCGAAGATATACCCTACCCATAGTTTTACTAACTCAAATATATAATTTTCTCTAAATTCCATGCTTAAATTCGTGGCTAAAAATCCAAATTACCCATTTTCTAGGTTTTCTTCAAAATTCCCAATTTTCCACAAATTTTCATGTCCAATCCATGCATAAACCTTGTATTTAGCTTGGAATGAGAAAGAATCTCTTACTTGATGATGCTTGATGAAAATCACCCTTTGAAATTCTCCAAAATCACCCTAACCAAGTGAAGGAATTGATGAAATGGCCAAAATCCCGTTTAAAATAGAACACTGCCCAGACAAACCTTATGTGTGATCGCACACCATCATCCGCGATCGCACAAGCCAAGTTTAGAAGCCTCCAAGCACACCCTGTGCGATCGCACAGTAGACACTGTGGTCGTACAAGCCAAATCCTGCAGCCTCACTTTTCCTTCTGTGCGGTTGCACACCTACAAGTGCGATCGCACAAGCCAAACTTCCAGCCCTCAAATTTCTTCTCCGCGATCACACAACTAAGGTTGCGATCGCACTGAACCCCCAAAACATTAGAAAACAACAACAACCAAACACTTGGAAATAACCCGGAACCACCCCGAAACACCCGAGGCCCTCGGGACCTCGTCCAATCACACGAATCAGTCCATAACCTCACACGGACTTGCTCGATGCTTCAAATCACATCAAACAACTCTGAAATCACGATCGCATTAAAATTCAACTTTATGAACTTTGAAATTTTAAACTTCCACATCCGATGCCGAAACCTATAAAATCACGTCCGATCGACCCCAAATTTGCACACAAGTCGTATTCGACATTACAGACCTGATCTAACTTCCGGAATCGCATTCTGACCCCGATATCAAAATTTCCACTTCCGGTCGGATTTCTCAAAAACCTTCAAATCTCTATCTTTAGCCAAATGACTTCAAAATGACCTACGGACATCGGGATTCGCTTTCGATCGCGCTCCCAAATCCAGAATCACCATACGGAGCTGTTCCTAGGCTCGGAATCCCAAACGGACATCAATATCACTAAAATGTGCTTCTAGCCAAACTTAGGAAATTCTTCTAAAATGCTATCTTCCATAACATATGTCGAAACGCTCCCGGGTTATCTAAAGCCCGATCCGGACATATGCCCAAGTCCGAAATCATCATACGAACCTGCTGGAACCTTCAATCCTGATTCGGAGGTTGTTTACTCAAGATTCCAATCTTAGTCAATTTCTCTAACTTAATGCTGCTGAAATGAGAATTTTCTTTTCAAATTAACTCTAAACTTTCCGAAATTCAACTCCGACCACGCACACGGGTCATAATACCTGAAATGGAGCTGCTCAAGACTTCAAACCATTGAGCGACGCGCTAGAGCTCAAAACGACCGGTCGGGTCGTTACAACGTTAGGGCACCTATTGTGCAAATAACTCTGTTTTACTAGTCAACGTCACCAAAGATCGAGTAAGGGCTCAAATTACCGCAAAGATAAGGTGTTAATCACTCTTCGAGGTCCATAACTGTGGGTTTCGTGCCCTTTTTTCTCGCAAAATCGGGTTTCGACATGTTACAACTCTTTTACGGAAGAGTGTTAAAAAAGAGAGTCTCCACCTAACGGATTTAAGGTGCTTCAGGGCACCTATTTGCAAATAACTCTGGTTTAACCAGTTTGCGTCACCAAGGATCGGGGAAGGGCTCAAATTACCTCGAGGAGAAGGTGTTAGGCACTCCTCGAGTTTCACAACGGTGGGTCCCGGCCGAACTCGAATTATATGAATTAGTCTAATCAAAAGAGAAGAGACAAAATTAGGCAAATAAATAAAATGATTGACTTTAAAACAAAAGATGGGGGTCCTAAGTGTTTTTAGCCTAAAAGATCACCCCGTGAAACATAAATAATACTTTGTAACTCCCTCGAGGTGGGGTATTACTCATATTATTCAGCGGTCACAGACTATCATCTCCTACTACACGATTACTATCTTTAAGTTGTTTACCTAAAGCGCACTAGTTGATTCTAAATCGTGCACTACCCGTACCATGCCTATAGTCCAGGAGGCATTTGGACCTTTATTTCGGGTGGTTCTAGACTTAACTCAGGTTGCTCAAAAATGATAAAACTAGGCGACATACAAAACAGTTTGGATTTTCATGTATAGGAAAATAAGGGCTCAAGTTGGCCTCCGCACTTAGGCGACAAATGCACGCAAACTAATTAACATTGACAATTGCAGATTTTAATAAGTTAAGGTTGCAGAACCCTATAGGCAGGTTCTCTATGGGATTCTAGATTTTAATAAGCAGGCAATTTCATATGTAAAAGCCTTTTCTCTTAATACGATTTCTAAAAGCCTACATAGTTGCCCACTGATTATAAGCATAAGAGATTAAACCTATAGGCATGGTGTCTAAGTGATTCATGCAGTAACTAACAATGGTAATCACATGAATATGTTCATAATTGCTTAATTGAGTCCTATAGGCCTGGTTTTTAATAATGATAATTAGCACAATGTTGAAAACTCTTAAAAGAAACGAGGAGGTCAACAATTAAGACTGATTTAGACCCTACATGCATGATTCCTATAGTTATAATTAAAATTGATTTTTAGATCCTATAGGCATGGTATCTAAGTTATAAGTTAGGCAGTGTGTAAAGAGAATCCTATGCGGATATTAAGATGTTAATCATTCAATATCCTATAGGCATGGTTTCTAACAGGTAAACACAGAACACATTTGAACCAAATAAAGAATCTATAGGTAGGATTACTGACACATAATAATTGAACATGTTTGAGCAGAATAACACATTTAAGAAAAATAGGATACCTATATGCAGGATTTCTAACACATAATAACTGAACATGTTTGACACATTTTGAGCAAAAATAGAATACCTTTAGGCGGGATTTCTACCCATTTCAATGCAAGCGTAAGATAACACCCCTTTCCCAATTTTACTAATACCCAAAAATATTATTACAAGAATTATTACAGACCCAGAATGAATGGAGTAAATTACAGAAATAAATAACTATAGGGAGCCTACATCAGTCCCAATGATACACCTGGCCAGGCCAGGCCTTCATTCCCATGGTTCATAATAGCCCAAAATTACATCTTTGTTGACATAAGGCATCCAGAAATCAATTGATTCACCCAGTAGGTATAAAACAGAGTTGGACATATAGAACCAAGACCCTAGTGTGTCAGAGTTCCCAAGGGCTTCAAGAACCCAGGGCAGTGCTCACACTAGGGAGGTTAACAGAGATAATTTCAAAGGACAGACTAGAGACCAAGTCCTAGTGTGTCAGAGTTCACAAGGGTCTCAAATGAACCCTGAGCAGTGCTCACACTAGGGAGGTTAACAGAGATAATTTCAAAGGACAGACTAGAGACCAAGTCCTAGTGTGTCAGAGTTCACAAGGGTCTCAAATGAACCCTGAGCAGTGCTCACACTAGGGAGGTCAAAGGACAGAACCTAAGTAGCCTTTGCTTTCAGCCGACTAAGAATAAGAACTGAAAGGGACTAGACAGTAGAGGAATAGAATGAGGTTAAGGGACACCACTGAAGGACAGAATCAAGTTGAGCACATAAAAACAAGTAATAGACTTACTTAGATTTTAGACAGACTTAACCAAGTTTCAGAAAATGAGTTCAATCACATAATGCATATATTAACAAGACAAGTTGCAAGACATATTTATAGTAAGAAAAAGAGAGTTCAAATTATGCTAAGTGCAGAAGGCTAGTGTCACAAGAAAGGATCATATCAATTAGCAACACGACCTAACATGCTGAGAGATAATTAGGGCAATTATTGGGAAATCAAAATAGGATCAAAACAGGTTACATCACAGCAAATTCAGAAATAAACTTGTTATTTACTTAATGAATACATTCATACTTAGTCAGCTGATCCATAGAAAAGGGATATGAGAACATGTTCAAATAACAGGGCTACTAACAGTTAAACTTCAAGAGATGGCTATCAATAACACATAGGCTAGGTGGAATTAAAAGAAATTAAATTAATCAACTCAAAGAGTGTCTAAACATGTCTCGATTTACAAATGTAATGGCATTTAGATTGGAAGTAACACATTGAACAAAATCTTCAGAAATGAAAACACATGTTAATGACAAGTAAATTAGAATGAAATGACAATGACTTAGTAACTCACCAATTAAATGAAACAAGAAAGAAAAGAAGCCCACTGTGTTATGAGTATCAACAGAAGAACAAGAACTCAGGCCTTGTCATTCAGCCGACCAGGAACCAAAGTGCAGAACAAAATTATTAAAGAGCACACAACTTTAGTTTTTTTTTGTAGTTTTCTTGATGTTTCAAGAACTGTTTCAAAGGGGAATGGGGAAGCGTTTATATAGTGTAAGAATCGAACATATAAACATGGAAAATCATTTCAAACACTAGAAAGGAAAGCACTCAAAACCAGTAAGGAAAAGGAGAAAATTTTGAAACCCTAATTTTAGGTAAAGTACACAAATCGGCAGAAATATAAAATAAATAAAGGAAAAAATCACATGATGAATACTATTTAAAATCAAAGGATTTAACCAGATTTGGTTCGATTTAGAAGAATATGAAACCCTATTTTTAGGGTAAGTAAAAAGTCGGCAGAGAAGAATAGATTTACACATAATATGATGCATATATACATATAGCATTTAAAATCAAAGAATCGATCCATATATAGTTAGTTCTAAAAGAGATCTGAAACCCTAATTTTTAGGGTAAGTAAGAATCACAAAGATACACAGAGATTCATAGCATAAAAGAACAAGAACGAATATAGACGAAAAATGTCAGGGAATTGAACCAATTTTGGTTCGAAGTTGAAGAGATCCGCTTGCCCTGTTTAGGAAAGCGGTATATAGAAGGTTCCAGTACGAGGGGGAGGTAGAATATGACAAGAAACAACTAGGTAATCCCATGTCCAGTGGGATTAAGAGCGAAAATTGAGGGGAGACGACTAGGCTTTGGGCAGAGAGTTGAGAGAGGTTTGAGAGATCAACGACCATGATTAGTTGGGGGTTCTAGGTCGGGTTAGTTAATTGGTTGGGGTAATACCCAATTTTTAACAAATAAATAATTTATAAAAGTAATAAATAAATAACAAAATTATCGTTTGTGCGTGAAAATGATTAAAAATACTTACTAAATATTATACAAATATAAAAAGTCATTTTCTGCATAGATAATGTAATTATATATGCATATGGGATATTATTGCAAACATGTGCAATTAGCCTTAAAATGCAAATGTAATTATGAGAAATGCACTAAAAACGTTTAAAACCTCACATTGGTACAAATGATAAGTTTAGATGATTAAATATAAAATAATTTGGAGGGTAATTATTGGATATTTATATAATAAAATACAAAAAAAAATTAATTTAAAGCCTTTAAAAATTATGAAAAATTATGAAAAATACTTGTGTGTGTTTATAAATCAATGATGGCATATGCACTTTTTTGAAAGTATATATATATATATATATATATATATATATATATATATATATATATATATATATATATACACTTGAAAAAATATGAGGGAAATATTGGGTATCAACAACTGCCCCTCTTTACTTGGGAAGGATGAAAGAGTTGTCGGGTAAAGAAATGATGACCGATTTTGACTAAATGGGGTGATTTGGAAAATATAGGCTGAACCCTGGTTTTTGAGTTGCCTACATATCCCTGGTTTTACAGGAATCAGGCCATGTGTAGTTCTGGATCCAACAGTGGAATAAATCGATGAAGTTGTTGTAGGAACAAACAAGCTTTTCTGGACATGATGATATCATGATTGTAAGTGATGTACCTGGGAATGGTTATGGATATAACGGTTATCAGATGGGTAATGGACGTTGGTTGTTTACGTTTGAAATAATTGTAGGATATGAACGTTGAATGGAAACTGGAGCGAAGATTGCTCCCGTTAGGAGAACAGTTACTTCTTGTCTCACCTGCAAATCTTAAAACACGATGCATGCAAATATATATGGATTATTAAGAGAATTTAGACATGATGCAGATTCTGTTTGAACCATGAGAGTTTTCTTTGGACGCTGAGGATGGTGTCCTTAGACCATTATGTCCTGGGCCATAAATCGTGAGATAGGGGATTCACAGGCCATGAAATGATGTTCTCGGGCCATGAGGATGATGCCTCTGAACCATGACTCCTTTGAACAATGTGTGCAATATTGATAGATCCGCAGGCCATGGCATGGTGTCTCCTGGCTATGAGGATGCTGTCTTCGGACTATGACGCCTTCGAAAAAGTTGGCTATATTTCAGCCCATGAGATGCAAAGACATGATGCTTGAAATGAGACAAGATAGAACTTTGTGTAAGATCAGGGCAGAGCTTAACCCCGAGGTAAATATTACTGCAAGGTTTCAAGTAATATAGCATTAGTGGTTATGCAAAGAGAGATAATGCTTAGCCTCATGCAAGAGTGGAGACAATGCTTAGTCTCGTGCAAAGGGAAGGCAGAGCTTAGCCTAATGCAATTGAGGAGGCAAGACTTAGCCTCATGCAAAGATGGAGACAATAGTTAGTCTCATACAGGGGAAGGCAGAGCTTAGCCTTATGCAATTAAGGAGGCAAGGCTTAGCCTCATGCAAGATGTGGAGACAATTCTTAGTCTCATACAAGGGGAAGGCAAAGCTTAGCCTCATGCAAGATGTGGAGACAATGCTTAGTCTCATGCAAGGGGAAGGCATAGATTAGACTTATACAATGAAGGAGGCAGGGCTTAGACTCATGCAAGATGTGGAGAAAATGCTTAGTCTCATGCAAGGGGAAGGCAGAGCTTAGCCTTGTACAATTAAGGAGGCAGTGCTTAGCCTCACGCAAGATGTGGAGACAATGCTTAGTCTCATGCAAGGGGAAGGCATAGATTAGCCTTATAAATTAAGGAGGCAAGGCTTAACCTCATGTAAGATGGATACAGAACTTAGTCTCATGCAATGAAATGATAATAAATAGGAGCAGAGTATTTCTTAGCTGGGGATATGTTTGCGCTTGACAACTTTGTTATTATGAGGACGATGATTCTAAGGTGTGCACGTATTTGTGGCTATTCCTTGTTCCTGCATCCAAAGGAAAATCATGAGTTTTACGGGGGAGGCTGGTTCGTGCCTCTGCCTGCTTGCTTTGATTTGCTCCGCATTGGAATCCTGCTCGAGTTACCGTGGGTAGCATTCAACTATTTCATAAAATACAGTTTTTGAAAAAATATGCGTGCATAGTTATTTAAAACACAGTAATATGAAATATCAAATATATTAGATGAACTAAGGTTCTGCGACACTTTTAGAGACATAGCGACTTCCTTGCAATAGAATTTTGAGGGTCCTCCTCAAAATTCTGCCCTAGTTATTTAGACGACTTTTTGACTGTTTTGCATACGATGATTCTGCTCCAGTTTTTGATTGTCAGAAAAATGAAAATTTTATTGAATTATGACTGAACCCACAGGGCTGCATACGTATGCCCTTTGAAACGGGAATCAGGTCAAGCGTAGTTCAGTTACATCAGATTGAATAAATATAAATAACTTAAACATAATATCTTTTGATTGCATCTGAATTGATAGGTTTTGGCCAAATCTCTCTGTCCATTTCTGCGAGTATGAGTGCTCCTCTTGTTAGTACTCTATGAACCATATAAGGTCCTTGCTAGTTGGGCAAAAATTTTCCTTTGGCTTCATCCTGATGTGGAAAGATCCGTTTCAGCACCAGCTGCCCCGGTGCGAATTGTCTAGGTTTGACCCTCTTGTTGAAAACTCTGGACATTCTGTTCTGATAAAGTTGACCATGACATACTGCCTTCATTCTTTTCCCATCAATGAGATCTAATTGTTCATAGCGGATCCTTATCCATTATGTGTCACCGAGTTCAGCTTCTTGTATAATTCTCAAGGAAGGAATTTCTACCTCAGTGAGAATGACAACTTTAGTACCGTAGACCAACAAATAAGGAGTTGCCCCGGTTGATGTGCGAACTGTTGTACGATATCCCAATAAAGTAAATGGTAGCTTCTCTTGCCATTTCTTGTGATTTTCTACCATCTTCCTTAATATCTTTTGATGTTCTTGTTAGCGACCTCCACGACTCCATTCATTTGGGGCCGGTATGCTGTGGAATTCTTGTGCTTGATTTTGAAGGCCCCGCACATAGCTTTCATTAGGTCACTATTGTGACTGGCTGCATTGTCGGTGATGATGGATTCTAGAACCCCGAATCGGTAAACAATACGATCTTTGACAAAATTTGCGATGACTTTCTTGGTTACAGGTTTGTAAGATGCAACTTCAACCCATTTTCTGAAGTAGTCTATGGCCACTAGAATGAACCTATGTCCGTTTGAGGCGGCGTGCTCGATTGGTCCAATGACATCCGTTCCCCAGGCGACAAAAGGCCAAGGTGAACTTGTTGCATTGGGTTCATTTGAAGGCACCCATATCATATCTACGTGTATTTGGCACTGATGAAATTTCTGGAAATACCTGATGCAGTCTGTTTCCATAGTCATCCAAAAATATCCTGCTCTAAGTATCTTTTTGGCTAAAACGAAACCATTCATGTGTGGTCCGCAAGTTCCAACGTGTATCTCTTCCAGCAGTTTGGAAGCTTCCTTGGCGTCAACACACCGTAATAGCCCTGGGTCTGGAATCCTTATATACAGAATTCCTCCACTTTGGAAGAAATGGTTGGACAATCTCCGGAGCGTGCATTTCAGAGTATGATTTGCATGCTATGGGTACTCTCCTTTTGCCAAGTATTCCTTGATGTTGTGAAACCATGGATTCCCATTTTTTTATTCTTTAACATGAGCACAATAAGATGGCTGATTATGGATCCTTACCGGAATGGGTCGATGAAATTCTTGTCTGAATGCTGTATCATGGAGGACAAAGTGGCCAATGCGTCTCCGAACTCATTCTGGATTCTCGGGACATGTCTGAACTCTATCTTTGTGAACATCTTCATCATTTATTTTACATGATATAGATATGGTAATATCTTGGTATTCTTTGTAGCCCATTCTCCTTGCACCCGATTTACCAACAAATCTGAATCACCAATTACCAACAATTCTTGGATATTCATGTCAACAGTCAAATTGAGCCCCAATATGCAAGCCTCATTCTGCCATATTATTGGTGCATGGAAATATGAGTTTTGCGGATACCGGGTAATGATGACCAGTTTCTGACACCAAGACGGCTCCAATACCTACTCCCTTAAAATTTGCATCCCCATCGAAGAACATTCTCCACCCGTCGTAGGCTTCAACGATATCTTCTCCTACGAATGACACTTCTTCATAAGGAAATACGTTTTCAGTGGTTTGTATTATCATCCTACAAGATTTTGCGCAAGATGATCCGCTAATGCTTTCCCTTAACCGCCTTCTGAGTCACATAGAGGATGTCGAATTCACTCAACAATATCTGCCATTTTGCTAGCTTCCCTGTAGGCATGGGCTTCTGGAAGATGTACTTCAAAGGGTCTATCCTTGATATGAGATATGTTGTATAGGCAGAGAAGTAGTGCCTCAGTTTCTGGGCTATCCATGTCAGAGCACAATAAGTGCGTTCTAGCGGAGAATACCGTGCTTTGTAGGGTGTGAACTTCTCACTCAGATAATGTATGGCATGTTCTTTCCTTCCCGTCTCGTCATGTTTTCCCAAGACACAACCGAAAGACCCATCTAATACGGAGAGGTAGAGTAGCAGTGGTCTACCAGGCTCTGGCGGGACTAGGACTGGCGGCGTGGACAAGTATTCTTTGATTTTGTCAATAGCTTTCTGGCATTCTTCAGTTCAACTGGTTGCGGCTACAAGTGTTCATAAAAACCCGAAAAATTGAACCAAACCGACCAAAAAAATCGATACATTTTAGGTTTGGTTTGGTTTTGGTTTTGAATTTTAAAAATCGATCAAATTTGGTTTGGTTTTGGTTTCAATAAAAAAATAACCGAACCAAAATGACTATAAAATTAGCTACTTAAATTTATTATTACACCTATATATATATGTATATTTTTTATATAAAGTTTCTAAAATTTTATGGTATATATTAGTCATTTATATTTTTAGTCTAATTCTTTGCTATTTAATAATCTAGTTCTTTGCCTTTACATTCTAGTTTGATTGGTAACTTTCTTTCATTTTTAATTGAGTACTTAAATTATTCATCACTATTTTATTCAATTATCATCAATATATCTTGGTAAATGATAAATTTCTCAAAGAGCAATTGATTTGATAGTGTTATGTCAAAAATGTAGCCGCTGGAATATGCGTTTGGTAGTGTATGTCCCATTTTAAGAAAAAATCGATAAATAATCGTAAAAATCGAAAACGACAAAAATCGAATCAATAAAAAACCGATAAAAATCGAATCAATAAAAAACTGACTTAATTGGTTTGGATTGGTTCCAATATTTGAAAAACCGTCTTACTTGGTTTATTTTCTTTTTTGGGAAAAACCGACCCAAATCGAACCATGAACACCCCTAGTTGCGGCATCCTTCTTCGACATTTTGAAACTCGGCTCACATATTATAGTTGATTGTGCTATGAAGCGGCTGATATAATTGAGTCGCCCCAAGAAACTCATCACGTCTTTCTTGTTCTTTGGTGGCGGCAAATCCTGGATAGCCTTGACCTTTGATGGATCTATCTCAATTCCTCGACTGCTGACAATGAATCCTAATAGCTTTCCGGTAGGGACTCCAAAGGCACATTTTGCGAGATTCAGTTTCAAATTTTACCTCCGAAGTCGATCAAAGAATTTCCTCAAATCTGCTATGTGATATGTGCCCTTCTTTGATAATGATGTCGTCCACATATACTTCTATCTCCTTGTGTATCATGTCATGGAGAATAGTTGTCATAACCCTCATATAAGTGGCCCCAGCATTCTCCAGACCAAACGGCAATATTTTGTAGCAGTATACTCCCCATAGTGTGATGAAGGCTATTTTCTCGGCATCTTCTTCATCCATCCAGATATGATGATATCCCGTGAAGCAATCCACAAAGGATTAGAGTTTGTGCTTGGCGTAGTTATCGATCAATATGTGTATGTTTGGTAGTGGAAAATCATCTTTGGGACTTGCTCTGTTTAGGTCCCGATAGTCGACACACACCCTGACTTTCCCATCCTTTTTCGAAACTGGCACAATGTTGGCCAACCAAGTCGGATATTTAACCACTCTGAGAACCTTAGCTTTGATCTTCTTGGTGACTTCCTCTTTGATTTTCTGACTCATATCTGGCTTGAACTTTCTGAGCTTTTGCTTTACCGGCGGAGACATCAGATTGGTGGGTAGCTTATGAGCCACTATGAATGTGCTTAACCCAGTCATATCATCATAATACCATGCGAAAATGTCTTCATATTCTTTCAGGAAACGAGTTTACTCTTCTTTTTCTGATGGTGACATGTGAATGCTTATGCGAGTTTCTTTGACTGTTTCGGAATCTCCCAAGTTGACTATCTCAGTTTCGTCCAGGTTGGACTTAGGCTTATTCTCAAAATTCTCAACTTCTCTGACAATTTCCTCAGGGGCTATATCTTCTTTTTCTATCTCTTCTGAGTCATTATCCTTGTGTTGCGTTGTCTCATTACATGTCACAGTCGTTGGTTCATCAAGATAAGAAATAGTAATGTTGTGGAGAGAAAAATATAGAGAATAGTAATGAATAATAATAAAATAACAAGCCATTTTGAAGTATAAAAATGTCAAACAAAAGCGATTTTAACTATCCAAACAAAGGTTTCCAAAACAAAAAATTGAAAATGTTTTAAAAATGCTAAAAAGGATTGTTTTCAAAAATAAATGACACTAGTAGCCAGGCTACCCTGGGACTCGGCGGGCCCTTGATGGTGTGGCTGTCTAGTTCCTGAGAACAACTCCCTTCTCCACTGTCTGGATGACGAGGCCTTCCTCCTCCTCCTCCTCCTCCTCAACTATTACACTGAAATCCATGTCTTCATCTTCTAAGAATAGATGCCTTAAACCAGCTAGCACTTCATCTTCTCAGATCCCCACACCATATCATCCTGATGAAAGGATTGACTCAAATGTGTTATTGGTTGCTCGAGAGGGTAATAAGGACCACGCCATGGTGGCGACTAGTTTTGATACTCATGCCAAGTGTACTAATATCCCAGTCCAAAGGTTGTACGGTGACACTTTAATTGTATTGGTTTGGCAATACCCTAGAGATTCTTTCTGAGCCCTTTACCAGGTTCATATCCTACCCATGCCAATATGCTCTCTATTTTGCTACTGCACCATTTTTCCTTCTCAATTACATTAACACCCTCAATTCGATGGTAAGTCTCTCCACCTAACTTCCTTCTATTTTCCACGACCGGAACAACCTGATTGGTGTAAATGGGGTTATTCCCGTCTCCATGAATGATCACCTCCTGATGGTTCCATTCGAACTTAACAGCCTGATGTAGAGTAGATGCTAAGCCCCAACGACATGTATCCAAGGTCGTCCCAATAGTAGATTGTATGAGGCGGATATGTCGAGTACTTGGAATTCCAAATCGAACCAAGTTGGGCCCATTTGTAAACAGAGGTTGGTTTCTCCGATTGTGGCCCTTTGAGACTCATCGAACGCTTTCACATTCATACTTCCAGCTCGTATCTCATGCAATCCTTTGCCTAATCTCTTCAAAGTGGTCAATGGATAGATGTTGAGACTTGAACCTCCATCTATCAGGACCCTGGCAATAAATTTATCTTCACACTACACTGTGATATGCAACGCCTGTTGTGACTTAACCCTTCCGGCGACAATTCATCTTCATGGAAAGTGATCTTATGGCTTTCCTATACTTGTCCTACCATGTTAGCCATCTCCCTACTGGTAATGTTGTTGGGTACATAAGCCTCGTTCAATAACTTCATCAATGCGTTCCTATGTGCTTCAGAATTTTGCAGTAGTGATAGAATGGATATCTGAGAAGGTGTTTTGTTCAGATGGTCAACCATAGAATACTCTCTCGCTTGCACCTTTCTCCAAATATCATCTGGAGCGGTCTCAATGATAGGCTGTTTGGAAGCGACTTCTTTACTTGTTCCCCCCAAATGCTCAGGCGTGTAAACCCTACCAGTTCTGGTCATCCCCTGTGCTGCACCAGTTTCTTCCTTTTTCCCTTTTCCTTTCCTTCTTGCTTCTGCGGTGTAGTCCCAGGGTACAACACTGGAATTAAAGGATGGTGTGGCCACATTTACAGTGAATGACGTGGTCACTTCTACTTCAAATGGAGCAGGCGTGGCTGGAGGTGTTGTTACTTCAACCTCGAATGGAGTTGGCATGGCTACCTCAAACTCAATCGGTGAATGTATCTGTACCACGATAGGTGTGAGAGTGACTGGAGTCATTTTGGGATCATCTCCTTCTCGAATGAGTCCAATTGACCCCTCCGAGTCCCATTCTTCATCAGTTTCTATCACATTCGCCCCCTCGCCCTTGTGATCCAGGAGGGGGTGGGGTGGGGGGGGGGTTGTTACGGACATTAGGTGTAGTCTCCTTTGATTGTATAACTTTAGTATCAATCAGCGTCTGGATCTTGTCCTTTAGAGTGCAACATTTGTCAATAGTGTGACCCTTCATGCCCGAGTGGTAGGCACATGTATTGTTTGGATTGACCCACAGAGGAATTTTCCATGGAAATAACGGGATTAGGAGTGACATAACCATCCAATTTCAATCTCTCATACAACTGGTCGATGGGTTCAACAATAGGGGTGTATTTTCTGGTCGGTCTGCGGTTGAAATTTGGTCTAGGTTTTTGATAGTTTTGGCGGGGTGGTGGTGAGTGGTAATATGCTGGCTGGGTATTGTAAGTATGGTAAGTGGTGGCGTGTTATGGATATCTGGTAGGTGAAGGTTGATATGTGGGTGGAGGTGTTTGGTATGTGAGAGGAGATTTTGGACCTTGGGCTACTATCACGGCCCCTACTTCCTTCTTCTTGGATATGCCTCCTAACTGCAAGGCCTTTTTGGTAGCTTGTAATGCCTCGAAATTGGTTACCACCCCGCTTTTAATTACTTCTTCTATTCTTTATCCCAATTTGATGATGTCAGAGAATTTATGATTTTCAGTAACCATTAACCTCTCATAGTATTGTGGATCCTGGGCCCAGACAAAGAATTTGTTCATTTGTTCTTCTTCCAATGCTAGCCTTACTTTCACAACTTCTGATCTCCACCGAGTAGCATACTCACAGAAAGTCTCTGTTGGCTTCTTCTTAAGATTCTGGATATAGAAGACATCTGGTGCATTCTATGTATTGAATCTGAACTGATCCATGAAATCTGACGCCATGCTTACCCAGTTAATCCACTTCTTTGGATTTTGACTGATGTACTAGGATAGGGCATCTCTAGTGAGGCTCCTCATGAATATCTTCATGCGGATTCTTTCATCTTTACCATCCCCTACAAGCTTGTCGCAATACCTTCTCAGATGCACCTTTAGATCACCTGTTCCGTCGAACATTACGAACTTAGGAGGTTTGTACCCTTCTGGCAGTTCTACGCCTGGCTGAATACACAAATCTTCATAGTTCAGACCTTCGATGCCTTTGCCACCTTCGGCACCTTGGGCTCGACTTGTAAGCTTCTTAAGTTCCTCCGTCATGTTCTTGATGAACAGATCTTTCTTGATGGACTCTGGTGAGTATGGGGTTTGTTGTGAAGTGTGAGGTAGAGTTTCTACATATATGGGGTTATTTTGGTGGATTCCAGGGATTTGGGTGTAGTGTTGATCATTGGTTGAGTTCTGGGGATCAGAGGTAGGTTGTGGCGTGTTTTGAGGAGTGTGGTAGGTGGTAGTTTATGGGTACTAGGTTGGATGATGTTGGTGCTGAGGAGGAGATGATCCTGGTGGAGGATCAGGATTTTGGGGAGGCGTGTCTTACTGGTGAGGTGCGGAAGGATTTTGCGGGTGCTAGTTTTGTGTGTTTTGAGGAGGTGTTGGGTTTTGGGCGTTTTATTGTTGATGTCTGGGACATTCAAGGTGAGGGAAAGGGTTTCCAAGTTGCGGACCTGCTCAAGTTCCCCTTGTAACTCCAGTATCTTTGGCTCAAACCGCAAAACCAAGTCATTCTGCACCAGAGTACTCCGACCATCCGAAGTTTCAACATTCTCTGTATATGTAGCGTTGTCTTTCCTGATAACACTCATATCGTCCATCTTAACTTTTACTTTGTTCTTAGGATCACTTGGAGGAGGAGGAGGTGGAGGACCTCTAGATCTGGTATGATATTCCGATGATGCCAGTATGCACGAACCAACCGTAGGGGATGGGAATAAACAAAGAAAGAAGAAAAGCAAAAGGTAAATAAGTCAGTAGGGAATATTAGAAGGATATTTGCAGTATTTAAACACGTATTGCAGAATTATAAGTTCGCGTCCTAATTTAGGGGACCTCATTGTGCCCGAGGTAGGCCTAACGACATATAGGTTTGGAGAAAACTCAATGCCGCTAACTGCATCATTTCATTAATATGATAAATGGATCGAATCCTTACTGAAACGACAATAATTATAAAGAGTCACTAGTGGCATTCACCTTATTAAAATCGAATTCTAAAACGAATCTAAAATAAGTAAATATCAATCCTAATATACTTGGTCCCAGAGGGGGCCTTCTCCAAGCTTGTCCTTCTTAGCCCCATCAATCAGATTCCCCAGGCCGCGCACGTCCAAAAACAAATACGCCCTTGCTATATTTCCTCCTTCATTTCCCTCTGCATTCTGACAATTCAGGACCCTTTTCCTCATCTTCCCCTCAAGCTCACTCAAACCCTGCTCTAGATACTCCAACCTCTCTGTTGACTTAGTAGCGATTCCCCTCCATTCTTTGATTTCTTCCATGTCCACTTTATGTTGTTCCAAATGCCTGGCCTCAGATTTCAAAATCCTTTTGCTCAACCTCCTGTATTTGACTTGTGCCTCAACAGCGTCGTCTATGACCCTATTTCTCAAATCAACTCCTGGATTGACTTCTATTGCTATGTCATCGACCAACCATGATGGGTAGAAATACACATGGCCGGCATGATACCGATCTGGCTCGATGGTATCCTTTTCCACAATGATCTTTTGATGGTTGTGCCTCGCACTTGAATGGAATGGCATTACCCTAGAAGTCTACTTCGTAATGAACCATTTTGGAGACTCGTGGTATGACCTGTTTCCTACCATATTGCCTCATGACTCTGATAGGAGCATAAAGATAGATACTCATACCCCTTAATTCGATTAGCACTAGGTGAGGAACATCTCTTGACTTGATGATGAATTCACTAGTAGGGAACCACTCGAACATCTAATGCACTTTGTCGTCATTCAAATTGCTAAAGAAGTGTACCCAGCCCACAACGTTTCATGGTTGTGCAAACCTACCGGGATAAAAGATTCTTTTCGGATGGTGAAAAGCTATATGGTCATTCCATGGCCGCCGCGGAAATTCTTAATGGTATTGTCCTCTTTGAAGGTGTTCCAACAACCATATTTGCAGCAACAGATTACAACTTACAAAATGCCTATATCCTTTCTTGCAACGGTCCAAGGCTCGGTATATCTCAGCTACGATATTCGAGACAATAATGTAAGTCTGTCCCTCAATTCCTTCCATTAGGGTATTAGTAACCATAACTAAGCGAGTATGGATCCTTTCTCCTTGTATTGGGAACACCAACATCCCCAAAAAACAGACAATTAACACAAAAACCCACGATGAGTCTAACCCACAGAGGTGATGGCAAATTCATCACGATAAAGACGGTAGGACTTGTTGTGCCCATAACGCTCGTAAAGGAAGTCAAATGGTATGTAATACTTCTTTAGGTAGATTAACTCATCATTCCTTCTAAAACCCGTCATCTTCAGAAATCCTCGAGAAATGCAATTTTTTGGTACCAATAGACCAGGGCTGCCCCAGGGAATCCCAGCAAAGCCTCCTATCTCCTATAGAAGGGGAGTCATTTCTATGTCACCAAAGCAGAAAACAACCCTCTTCTCATCCCAGAACATACTAGCGGCCTCAATTAGTATGTTGTTTGGTTGAATGTCTAGCAAGGAAGGTAAATTCCCGAGAACTCTTTTCACATGGTTTTTGTCGCTTGGCGAGGGGTTTTCCCACCAATATAGATACAAAGGTGGAATAATTCGAACCATGCCGAACCTAGGGACTTCGTGCCTCATTTCTGCAAAATAGATAAAGTTAGACCTTTCCCTCTCTGGATCGACTATTTACACATTAATGATTAGCATATCGGCACATTTTCTCCAAATAATGCACATATCATGATTGTGCCCGTTGGGATTATGGAAATACTAGTGGGCTTTGGGAAAGGTTTTCCTTAGAGAGTTATTACACGGATATCATTCTAACCCATACTAGGTTTAGACATGATGCATGCATAAATACTATCAGAGTGGGGTTTTCTAGAAAAGTCTAGACCGGTACCCTTAAGTGGACAAATTGAGAGGCAAAGGCACATAACCGTTGATTGCACCGCTGATCGACTAGCTTTACCGAAAATAAGCCTTTCCAAATTTAAAAGGGTGATTCAGGAAGAGCGCAGAAACTCATCAAGTGCCGCTATGGTATTAAGTACGCACGAGTGTAATATGATGCAGAGCATGCTTTATGCAAATATAAAACAATACGTTGTCAAGTATTTTGCATGATGAAAGTAGTAAATGCAGTATTAAATAAATGTAAAGACATAAAAGAAAGAAAAACAAGGAAGAAGTTAGTTCGTGTAATGTGAAAGAATTGTAATAAAATAAGTAAAGGGGTAAGGATTGGGAGAGACATGATATAGCAAATTTAAAAGGTTTGGAGAAAGTGAACATGATTGGGAAATAAGGGGAAACACACATTGTAACCAAATTAAGCGAAGTTCACATAAAGGGGAAATAAGGAAGAGGGTGTGCATGTAGCAATAAAAGGTAAAATGTGTGTGGGATATTCAGGTAATAGCAAAATAATAGAGGCACACTTATCGGATGAGACTAATTCATATAGACTATGTTCGCAATGGTAAGAGCATAAAATATATCCTCAGCTGAGTCGCCATGCTGTCGCACCCTTTTTTCTCTCGAAATCAGATTTTGACACGTGAAAAATCTTTTAAGGAAGAGTGTTAAAATAGAGAGTCTCCATCTAACGGATTTAAGGTGTGTTAGGGCACCTATTTGCAGATAACTCTGGTTTAACCAGTTTGCATCACCAAAGATCGGGTAAGAGATCAAATTACCTCGAGGAGAAGGTGTTAGGCACTCCTCGTCACAACAATGGGTCCCGACCAAACTCGAATTATATGAATAGTCTAAGCAAAAGAGAAGATACAAAATTGGGCAAATAAATAAAATGATTGACTTTAAAACAAAAGGTGGGGGATCCTAAGTTTTTAGACTAAAGGATCACCCCGTGCAACATAAATAATACTTCGTAACTCCCTCGAGGTGGGGTGTTACTCATATTATTCAGCGGGCACAGACTATCATCTCCTGCTACCCGATTACTATCTTTAAGTTGTTTACCTAAAGCGCACTAGTTGATTCTAAATTGTACCCTATGCGTGCACTACCCGTCCCATGCCTATGGTCCAAGAGGCATTTGGACCTCTATCTCGGTCGGTTCTAGACTTAATTCAGGTTGCTCAAAAATGAGAAAACTAGGTGACATACAAAAAAGTTTGGGCTTTCATGTATAGGCAAATAAGGGCTCAAGTTGGCCTCCGCACTTATGCGACAAATGCATGCAAAATAATTAACATTGACAGTTGCAGATTTTATTAAGTTAAGGTTGCAGAACGCTATAGGCAGGATCTCTATGTGATTCTGGATTATAATAAGCATGCAGTTTCATATGCAAAAGTCTTTCTCTTAATACGATTTCTAAAAGCCTACGTAGTTGCCCACTGATTATAAGCATAAGATATTAAACCTATAGGCATGATGTCTAAGTGATTCATGCAGTAACTAACAATGGTAACACAGGAATATGTTCAGAATTGCTTAATCGATTCATATAGGTATGGTTTCTAATAGTGATATTAGTACAATGTTGAAAACTCTTAAAAGAAACGAGCAGGTCAACAATTAAGACTGATTTAGACCATACAAACATAATTTCTTTAGTTATAATTAAAACTGATTTTTACATTCTATAGGCATGGTATCTAAGTTATAAGTTAGGCAGTGTGTAAGCAGAATCCTATCCGCACATTGAGATGTTAATCATTCAATATCCTAGAGGCATGGTTTCTAACAGGTAAACACATAACACATTTGAACCAAATAAAGAACCTATAGGCAGGATTGTTGACACATAATAATTGAACATGTTTGAGCATAATAACACATTTAAGAAAAATAGGATACTTATAGGCAAGATTTCTAATACATAATAACTGAACATGTTTGACACATTTTGAGCAAAAAAAAATCTATAGGAATGATTTCTACCCATTTCAATGCAAGTGTAAGATAACACCCCTTTCCCAATTTTATTAATACCCCAAAATGTTATTACACGAATTATTACAAACCCAGAATGAATGGACTAAATTACATAAATAAATAACTATAGGGAGCCTACAACATGCCCAAAGATACACCCGGCCAGCCAAGTCTTCACTCCCATGGTTCATAATGGCCCAAAATTACATCTTCATTGACATAAGGCAGCCAGAAATCAATTGATTCACCCAGTAGGTATAAAACAGAGTTGGACATATAAGAACTCAAAGGGACTAGACAGTAGTGGAATAGAATGAGGTGAAGGGACACCACTGAAGGACAGAATCATGTTGAGCACATAAAAATAAGTAATATACATACTTAGATTTTAGATAGACTTAACCAAGTTTCAGAAAATGAGTTCAATCACATAATGCATATATTAACAAGTCAAGTTGCAAGACAAATTTATAGTAAGAAAAAAAGAGTTCAGATTATGCTAAGTGCAGAAGGCTAGTGTCACAAGAAATGATCATATCAATTAGCAACACGACCTAACATGCTGAGAGCTAATTAGGGCAATTAATGGGAAGTCAAAACATGATCAAAGCAGGTTACGTCACAGCAAATTCAGAAACAGACTTGTTATTTACTTAATGAATACATTCATACTTAGTCAGCTAATTTATAGAAAAGGGGTATGAGAACATGTTCAAATAACAGGGCTAATAACAGTTAAACTTCAAGAGATGGCTATCAGTAACACATAGGCTAGGCAGAGTTAAAAGAAATTAAATTAATCAACTTAAAGCGGGTCTAAACATGTCTCGATTTACAAATGTAATGGAATTTAGATTGGAAGTAACACATTGAACAAAATCTTCAGAAAAACACATGTTAATGACAAGTAAATCAGAATGAAATGACAAAGGCTTAATAACTCACCAGTTAAATGAAACAAGAAAGAAAAGAAGTCCACAGTGTTATGAGTATCAACAGAAGAACAAGAACTCAAAATTTCTGGTCTTGGCTTTCAACCGACCAGGAATCAAAGTACAGAACAAAATTATTTAAGAACAAAGAGCACACAACTTTAGTTTTCTTTTGTAGTTTTCTTGATGATTCGAGAACTGTTTCAAAGGGGAATGGGGAGAGGTTTATATAGTGTAGGAATCAAAGACATAAACATGAAAAATCACCTGTCAAACACTAGAAAGGAAAACACTCAAAATCAGTAAGGAAAAGGAGAAAAATTTGAAACCCTAATTTTAGGTAAAGTACACAAATTGGCAGAAATCTAAAATAAATAAAGGAAAAAATCACATGCTGCATAGAATAAGATGAACATAGATAGGAATACTATTTAAAATCAAATGATCGAACCAGATTTGGTTCGATTTAAAAGAATCTGAAACCCTATTTTTAGGGTAAGTAAAAAGTCGGCAGAGAAGAACAAATTTACACATAATATGATGCATATAGACGAGATAACATTTAAAATCAAAGAATCGAACCATATATGGTTAGATCTAAAAGAGATATGAAATCCTAATTTTTAGGGTAAGTAAGAATCACAAAGATACACAGAGATTCATACCATAAAAGAACGAGAACGGACATAGACGGAATAGGTCAAGGAACTAAACCAATTTTGGTTCGAAGTTGAAGAGATCCGCTTGCCATGTTTAGGCAATCGGTATATAGAAGGTTCGAGTACTAGGGGGAAGTAGATAATGGCAAGAAACCGCTAGGTAATTCCATGTCCGGCGGGATTAGGAGAGAAAATTAGGGGGAGACGGCTAGGGTTTGGGCAGAGAGGTGAGAGATATTTGAGATCATTCAAAGGCGGCAGGTGAAGGGGAATGGTTAGGGTTTGGTTAATTTAAAAGGGTAGGAGTAATATGGGCCGTTGATCTCTAATATCAACGGTAACGATTAGTTGGGGGTTCCGGGTCAGGTTAGTTAATTGGTTGGGCTGAGGGGTTATTTGGTTTGGGCTTAGGTATTATTGGGCTGGGGCTGAGTTAGTTTAGGTCCGAAATTAGGATGAATTTAGGGCCAGATTTTAAATACCAATTTTTAACAAATAAATAATTTATAAAAGTAATAAATAAATAAAAAATCATTTGTGCATGAAAATGCTTAAAAATACTTACTTAATATTATAACAATATAAAAAGCCATTTTCTGCATAGATAATGTAGTTATATATGCATATGGGCTATTATTGCAAAAATGTGATATAATTATGAGAAATGCACTAAAAAATTTAAAACCTAAAATTGGTACAAACGATAAGTTTAGATTATTAAAATATCATAAAATAATTTAGAGGGTCATTATTGGACATTTATATAATAAAATGCAAAAATAAATTGATTTAAAGCCTTTAAAAATTATGAAAAATACGTGTGTATGTTGTAAAATTAAATGATGATGCATATGCACTATTTTGAATGTATATTTATATATTTAAAAAATATGAGGGAATAATTGGGTATCAACAGCGGGTCCCGGCTGAACATAGAACTATGTGGATTATGTAATTAGACTAGGTGATCAAATAAGCAAAGAAAATATAAAGGTCGAAGAAGTTCATTATAACGCAACTGGTGCAGATCTTGAGGACTACAAAGATACAAGTACAATTCAAATGACTAAATGTAGATATCAAGTATATAAAAAAAAGAGGGGAGGGGGATCCTTCGTTTTTTAGCCTAAAGGATCACCCCTTGCAACATGAATAATACTCCACAACTCCTTTTAGATTGGAGTTTCTCATATTATTCAGCGGGCACATACTATCATCTCCTGCTACCGGATTAGTATGTTAAAGTTTTTTTACCTAAAGTGTTCTAATTCAATTCCAAGTCGTATCCTATGCGTGCACTACCTGTCTCATGCCTATGGCCCAGGAGGCCTTAAACCTACTATTTGGATGGTTCTATTCTTTACTTAGGTTGCTCAAAATGATAAATCTAAGCAACCTTCAAAACATGTATGACTGCACATAAAGACAATAAACGGCTCAAGTTGGCCTCCACAAGCAACAAATGCATGCGAGCAGGTTCATAGTATAGGCAGTAGACAAATTCAGAATTAAGATGAATTGGAGTCATTAAATCTTATAGTCAAGGCTTCTATGTGATTCTGATTTTTAAATGTATAAGCAGTGTTGTTGTCTTAGGACAACGAATTTTCAGATCGTAAGCATTACAAATCCTATAGGCATAATTGTTTTACCAAAAAAGTGCTAAACCCTTTCTTAAAATGAATAATGAGAAGATAGGGGTAAATCCTAACCAAGGATAATTAACTCTAGATCGAGGATATTAAGTAAGAAAAATTAGATATGGTTAAGCTTGAGAACTCATTAAGATTGTAAAAGATGTCAAATCTAAATAATGGGCTTACATTCTCAATGCTATTACTCCATAATGTATGATAAATATGAACAAGAAGATGCACCATTAACGACTACAGAAATATATCTTTATTGATTCCGTGATTATGATTACAAAGATCTGCAATAGGGTTTTGAACCTTCTCTTGAGTATCAGGTAGACTCTCTTCAGAGAGGACCGAAAAGGAGAAACCCCCCATCATTCTCTTATCATGTATATATACTAGGTGTTCCCCTTACCCAACGGTCCTTAGCCAGGGTACTTTAATCTGCTGTTTGCGCTTTAGGTCGACCTCCCTAAGTGTCGTGGTGTGTGCTTCACCGTAGAGGCTTTCTGATGGTTCGACCTCGGTCGTGGCCGATATGCTCGTCATTATGGTGTCTTGTGGATACAATCACGGGTTAATCTCCCTCTCACCATTCCTTTTTGATGTATTCTCATATGGTCAGATTTTAACCCATACCGTTAGTCCCTCCGCCTATTGGGGTCGCCTTTGGGAGAGCATGATAGGAGGACCTCATCAATTTAAAGACTTTTGAGAAATCTGAACGTTTTTGGGAAATGGGCGAGTAGCTCATGGAGAGATAGCGACGTGACATCTTGAGAGCTGCATCAGATTGTTACATCAGTTCAAGATATCATTAACTCATACGTCATTAGGGCACACGTTCTCTATGCATTGTATCATTTCCCGTGCCCCTTCCGTTATTTTCAAAAAATGGCGGCGCTTGGTTTTCCTGTTTTGAGCATTTATATCCCTATAAATAGGGGGAAACTTCTCAGTCGAAAGTTGTGCTTCCGATTATTCAAAATAAAATCTCAGAGTTTCTCTTCTTCTTCCCTCGTTTCTCATATTGTTCTTCTTGTTATCAAGTCTTGTGACTGCTGCCCTCTTGTCCTTCTCATTTCTGATGTGAACAATCAACAAAAGAAATGGCTAGTGTGCTTTCCAACCCTGATAGAACCGTAGGTGTCCCTGTACCAGAAAATGACGTTCCCCCCTCGAGGAAGGGGTTGTTATGGAGGAGGACGAAGGATTACCGATGGTGGATGAGGTGGTCCCTCGCACAGGAAAACCAAGGACTGATTTCAAAAGCGTGCTGAGGATGAGCCTGAACCCGTTATTTCTATGATGGATGCCACGACACTCACGATATTTAGAGCCAAATAGAGAATCCCCGAGCATATCAAACTCGTTCCAGCGGGTTCTGATATTGTGCATATACATCATCTTGGATACTGCGCATTCGACGCGTATCCATTCATCATCGGATACACACTTCATCTCCCTCCTTTGGCGGCATACTTATGCTGCTTCTATGAAGTGTGCCCGGCTCAGCTCTCTCCATACATATATAAACTTTTCCTAATGCTCCTCAAGTATGCGGATCTGGCCGACCGAGGGGTTTCTCTTCAACACCTGCTTCACCTCTTCGTCCCCAGTTTTCGTAGGGCCACGATGCTGCACCTTCGTCACCGAGGCACTAAGAGCCTGGTGATCGGGATGGACGACAAGACCAACTACCGCTTTTGGGAGATCTTCTTCTATGTTCACACGGAGCACGTGGTATCTAACCCTGCTGGGTTCCTCGAGATGTGGAATTTTTCCCGTAGGTATTTCTTCCTTTTCATCTCCCTTTCCTTTTTTTTAAAACGACTGCTGGTTGTTTTCCTCTAGTGATCTCGTTGAATATTTATGTTCTTGCAGCCGAGAGACTACCCTCCCCTCTGCAAGTTGCTGAAATTCGAGGGTGAGTGAGCTTGATTCTCCCCCATATGGTGAGGATCCGCGAATGGTCACCCTTCCACGAGAAGTTTGGGTGGAGACCTTTTGCCAGTAAGTCGACTTGTCTCGGTTAATTTGGTTTTTGCTCTGTACTCTCCTTTGCCTTACGTCTTTTCTTTGTCGGGTTTCTCGTTGGCAGGTCGGAGAAGAGTAAGAAGGGTGAGGGCTCCCGGCCTTGCTTTTCGCCAAACAGCTTCTGTAGCCAGGCCCGTACTAATGGTGGCTACGGACGAGGGCGTCCAGAATCTGGATGTTTCGCAGATCACGCCGGACACCCCGGTCCCCACGATTTGTTCGGTAGACAAATTTTCTCACAATGATGGTGAAGAGGCCCCATCTAAGAGGCAGAGGATAATGCCATAGGATACGTCTTTGATTGAAGCGCCCTCGAGGGTTGGCCTTGTTTCGGTGGTGTCTGAAGCTGGAGGCGATGCCAGCCTGGGCATGGGGGCGATACCTATTTCAGGCGTGGAAAAGGCCGTTGTGGTATCGGGGTAGAGTTTAGCATCCACCATAGTTACTTTGAGTAGACCATCAACGTCTCGGCAAGCTTGCACCTTCTCTTCGGATGATGAGAGGTTGAAGGGTGCGGTGGTGCATGACTACGAGTCTGATTCGGACATCGATCCTGAGGACATGAGGATGTTCGGAAAAGGATTTACCAGAGTCGATGTGAGGCGGGAGGTCCTTCCCGTGTGCTTGAAACCTGTTGGACTTTAACCTGTTGGGGGATACAGTGGATTTGGTGCCCCAATTCAACCTCCTGTGCTCCGCCACCAAAAACAGGTCTCTTCGGGGGATTAGCGACTCTGGTTTGTCACGCGATGTGGCTTGGATGGCCTTGAGGGTGAGTTTCCGTTCATTACTTTCTTTGTTTTGTATCTTTTGCTTTCGCTGATTCTTCCTCTCTTTCTCGTTTCGTTGTTTTTTTTTTGTTTAAACTTACATGCTGGAGATCGAAAGTGCTCTCCGTGCTGAGACGCAGGACGATGTCTTTTTGAAGATGGCCGCAAAGTATCGCCGGTATCACAATAGGTGTCGTGAGATGCACGTGCAACTTAGGGCGTGCGGTAATATTCGACCCCTTAAGGAGGAGTTGGAGAAGAAGGACGAGGATTTGGTGCGGTCTATTCGCAGATTTAGTGAGCTCGAGGGGATGCTCAGGGTTAAAGACGAGGATCTCGAGGTGGGCAAAGGGGTTGCGGTGGAATGCGAGGACCTTCAGGCGAAGGTGTCGTCTTTGCAAGCTGAGCTCGAGCAGAATGCCGCTAGAGTTTCTAGTCTAAGCGCAGAGTGGACAGAAAAGTGACCAACTTGGAGAGGAAGGTGATCGATTTAGAGAGGGCTGAGGGGGCGCAGGTGGCGGCTGTGGCGAGGGCAGCAACGCTGAAAGACACTATTCGCGTCCGCAGGTCTGAGAAAGAGGCTGAGAGAGAGACGACCACGATGAGGAATGCAAGGTTCGAAGAGCAGATTGGCGCGGGATTCCTCGAATCTGGGTGACCAGGTGGTGTCTCTTGAGGCCGAGAAGGCGTAGTTGTTGGCCTAGACCACTCAAGAATCCACCCCTATTGATGTACCCCACCGCCTGTATGAGATGTGGGTCCATGCTGAGGACCAACGATATATATAAGGATTTGTGGGCGGCGGGGAGTATCCTTGAGACTGCTTTTTAGGATGCTCGTGTGAAGGCACGTGAGGCTCGTCTTTCCTACGTCTATGATCCCGCGACACCGGAGGCGGATAGGGATGCTGAGATTGAAGAAGGGCTCTCTTATGATGATGATAGTGCTGGCGGGGACGATGCAGAGATGCGGATGAGTGAAGTTTTGTAGTCTTTTGGTACTTTTTTTTTGTTCTTTTCCTTGGTGTTGCTCGTTGTTGTTATTTCTTTTGGGGGCCTGTTTTGGCCTCTTGTAAGATGCCGTGCATATGTAAATTTTGAATAAGACTCAGTTTGTCTTTGGCTGTATGTTCATGGCTCTCTTCTTTTTTCTTCTATCCCTTTTGAAAAAGATCTTCGGACTTTCTCGTGATCAGTCCCTTTCTTTCAATTGGGAATTTGGTGGGGTTCGAACCTTACTTGATTCGAGCGAGGTCGAAATTTACTTGATTCGAGCGAGGTCAAATTTTACTTGATTCGAGCGAGGTCAAATTTTGCTTGATTCGAGCGAGGTCGAATTTTGCTTGATTTGAGTGAGGTCGAATTTTTAATTGATTCGAGCAAGGGCGAATATTACTTGATTCGAGCGAGGTCGAATTTTACTTGATTCGAGCGAGGTAGAATTTTGCTTGATTCGAGCGAGATCAAATTTTTAATTGATTCGAGCAAGTTCGAGTTTTGCTTGATTCAAGCGAGGTAGACTTCTTAATTAATTCGAGCGAGGTCGAATATTTAATTGATTCGAGCGAGGTAAAATATTTAATTGATTCGAGCGAGGTCAAATTTTTAATTGATTCGAGCGAGATCGAATTTTATTTTATTCGAGAGAGATTGAATTTTACTTGATTCGAGCAAGGTCAAAATTTTAATTGATTCGAGCGAGATCGAATTTTATTTGATTCGAGCGAGGTAGAATTTTATTTGATTCAGGAGAGGTCAAATTTTACTTTGGAGATTCGAGCGAAAGTCGAATTTTTAATTCATTCGAGCGAGGTCGAATTTTATTTGATTCGATTGAGGTCAAAATTTACTTGTTCGAGCGAGGTCAAATTTTTAATTAATTCAAGCGAGGTCGAAGTTTTAATTGATTCGAGCGAGATCAAAGTTTATTTGATTCGAGCGAGGTCAAATTTTATTTGATTGGGGCGAGGTCGACCTTTACTTTGGCGATTCGAGAGAGGTCGAATTTTACTTTGGCAATTCAAGCGAGGTCGAATTTTAATTTGGCGATTCGAGCGAGGTCGAGTTTTACTTTGGCGATTCGAGCGAGGTCAAATTTTAATTGATTCAAGCGAGGTCAAATTTTTCTTGCTTTGAGAGAGGTCGAATTTTTAATTGATTCGAGCAAGATCAAATTTTATTTGATTCGAGCGAGGTCGAATTTTATTTGATTCGAGCGAGGTCGAATTTTATTTGATTCGGGCGAAGTCAAATTTTACTTTGGCAATTCGAGCAAGGTCGAATTTTACTTTGGCGATTCGGGCGAGTTCGAATTTTACTTTGGAGATTCGAGCGATATCGAATTTTATTTGATTGGAGCGAGGTCGAATTTTACTTGATTAAAGCGAGGTCGGATTTTTCTTGATTCGAGCGAGGTCGAATTTTTAATTTATTCGAGCGAGATCGAATTTTATTTGATTCGAGCGAGGTCGAATTTTATTTGATTCGGGCGAGTGGGTTCAGTGGAGTGGTGTAAGAATATTGTGTGCTGCCTTGCTTTCATTGGAGAATTTCATGCATTGTTGTAGCTTATGCACGCGTCAGGGTGAGTCCCAGTCTATATACTCCCTTCATTGCTTGGCCTGGAGAGACCGTTGACGGGACGGGCGACGAACGCGCTTCTTAGAAGCTCATATGTGATTTGATGTATATAGTCGGGTGAGTTGGAGTTACATCGCCATGGCGAGTGTCGCGCCCCCTTTTTCCTCGCACGGGTCAAGTGCGGAGAGATCGGGTTTAGGACATTCTGGACAACTCCTTAAAGGAAGAAGTTTAAGGAAGAGTCGCCACCTAACGATTTTGTGGTGCGTTAGGGCACCTAGAGTAGATAACTCATGAACTAGTTTGCATCACCAGAGATTGGGTAAGGGCTTGAAGTTATCCTAAGGGGAAGGTGTTAGGCACCCCTCAATATCCACAACTGTGGGTCCCAACCAAGAAGTTTTGTTAATTTGGATGGTAAACAAATAGCAAGTAAGGTTCATATAAGAGGGGATTTCAAACAAGTATGAAATTCTTTAAAGGTTTTTGGGAAAAAACATCAGAGTAAAAACATTTGAAAAGAATTGTCCTAGGATTAAAGTAATACAGATCACATCAATGCAATACCCGGTAATCACTCCTCGAAGAGGGCTACACGTGGTATTAGTGCACCGGTCATCATATCTGTATTCTACCCTTCCCACCCCGTAGAGCTTATTTAAAGAAGCGCGTGCTGGTCACGAAGGCTTATTGCGTGCTATTACCCGTCCCGTTCTATAAGTCCCGGAGGGTGTTTAGGACTACTAAATCCTACAAGGTGAGTACTAGGTTGAACCCCTAGGTTTAAAGGATAAAATTCTAAGCGACATATAAAACAATTAGGACTACAAATATGGGAACACATAAGGGCAGATAAGAGGCTCACAGATCCCTCCACAGGTAAACACATAAATAGCACGTCTCAAACACAACCAAGGTCTCAAAGGCAGGATTTAAAACAGGAGTTTTAAGTTAGAAAATAGTAGGTTTCAGAAGTTTAACAAAGGAATGATAAAGTAGGGAATTTAAAAGGACAGAATAGTTTTGAGAACGAGAATTGATTGGAAATCCAGTAATTTGAATACAATAGCAGGATTTTACAGTGATGAAGTTTTCAGTAAGAAAATGGATGAATAACTTTTAGAAAACCAGTAATCAGAAGTAAAGCGAGATTTTAAATAAAGCAGAGTAATTTCCATTAGGGAGTGACTTACTTTGAAATAAAGTAAGAACCAGTAGTTTAAAGGAGTTTTAGTAAAAGGAGAATGAGTGCACAATTTCAAGAATCGGTAATTTAAAAATAGAGCAAGGGTTTAGGAAAAAATAGAATGATTTGCATGAACTTCAGGAAAGGAGAATCGTTTTGAAAATCCATTAGTTGCAAGAGTAAAAGTAGTGACAAACATTAAGGTTCTAAGGTTTTCAGAAGAGACTGATTAATTTTAAAGACCGCTTTTAATACAGGCAAGACATAAAACAATTAATTTTAGTTTTAATAAGTATTAGGCCTAAGGTTTGCCTAGGCGTTCGTATATATACTTATTATGCACACATTGATTATGAGTCCTGAAGCATGATTTCTAGATGCAAATACAAAAGCAGTATCATCACGACATATTTTATTATAGTTATTAGCTGTGAACAGGATTTCTAAAGTAAATAGGAGTATAGTAGAGATGCTGAAGTAAACAACCTAAACATGGTTTCTAATGCATGGTATGCATGTCCTAAGTATGATACTATTGCACACATAGGTAAAGTAAATCCTATGATCATGATTTCTACCCATAACTATATTAAACATGCATAGTCCCCTCCCATATTCACTATCCAGCCCCAAGCATTCGTTTACAAATTATTACAGGTCAAGAATAATGAATTACATTACTGAAAGGAAAATAAGAAGCTACTTCTATAGAGAGCCTTCAATCAGGCCTATATCTCCCAACCTCAATCATTTCGAGTTTCACAGCCTTACATGGTCTGGGTGCGGCAAAGCTCCCTAGGGCCCTCGTGGGGTCCCTGGCCAATACCAGCACCCAGATATAATTATCAAAGTTGAACAAGTGCAGTTTGGAATTACCAGCCTCAGTGCATCAAAGTTCAGAGGGAACTCATGGGTTCCCTAAGAAATGCTTACACTGAGGGGGTGTAACCTAGGAGTCTAGGAGTAAAGTGAAGTTCCAAGAGGTGAGTTTGAAAAGAAAGGAGTTTTGAAAGAGAGTTCATAAACCAGAGAGTTTGTTTGACAAAAAAATAGTTTTTTTTATTATAAAAGAGATGAGTAAGTAACAATCTCGCACAACATCAAATATTCACATCCAAAACACACATCATTACAACAGGTTCAGACATTACAAGTAGTGGTAATGGGGGATGGGAACAGGTAGAAGATTTAATGGTAAACCATCCAGTGAAAGATCTAGGAATGGTTTGGACATGATCAGATATTGCTTACTCTGACATAGCCATAAACCAACCATAAAGGAGTCACATAGAGAGGGTCAAGGGATTGGGGTACAACACAATCATGTAAACAACTAATAGATATGCCCAAAACACACATGACAAAGGAGACAATAGCATGCTGAGTGTATTCTAACTACAGGTTTCACAGAAGAACCATAAGTAAAAGCAGACTAAGAAAAATAGGAACTGAAACAAGTAGAGAATCATGTTGTTGATGAAGCTTTAAATTAAAATAAGACATACCAGTGAAGAGGAAATTAAGCAGAATGAGAGAGCAAGACAAGAGAATAATGGTTAGCCTTGGCTTATAGCCGGCTAACAGTAACCAAGAGCAAGGAAGAGTAGTAGAGCAGAGAACTTTTTGTAAGAAAGAGAGAGTTCTAACACAAGTCAGAGGAGACCTCATGGAGGCTGGTGGTCGAAAGGAGAGAGGTCGGAGATGGACGGAGGAAGGCGGAAAAGCTTCATCGGAGACGAAGAGACAGAAGAGAGAGGGTCGGTCTCGAAAGAATGAGAGGGGTCTAGGGGGTAGGTGAGGAGTTAATTATGGAAAGAAATAATCTGGGCCGTTGATCTCATTTGATCAATGACTCAGATTTAATCAGGGGTTGGGCCGGGTTAAATTTTAGATTGGGCTGGATCGAATTTGGGTTATGGGTTTAAAGGAATCAGGTGGGTTGGGTTAAAATGTGGCTAGATATTAAATAAATTGTGGCTAGACATTAAATACCCATAAAAATAGATAGATAATTAATAAGATAGCTAATAATTGTATAAAAATAAAATTAAGTCCAAATAGGTAAAATTACAGTAATTAACTAATATTAAGTGTAAAAAATGCATAAGTTTCGAATTAAAATAATGCAAAATGTTCAATTGGGCTATAATTGTAAAATTGTTGTAATTGAAATTAAATAAGACCCAATTGGCTAATTTGTAAAATAATTGAATTCTAATGGACAAAAAATGATTAAAAATATCATAATGAGCTGGGAAACATTTTGAATTTATTTATAACATAATTTATGGATAATTATCTAAATATGAAATATTAAATAAACATGAAGATAATTTAATAAAAATATAGAGAAATAGGGAAAAATACTCCTTATTACAAAGAGTGATTTTGAAAGCATATATGTAAATTTGCAAATAATTTGAGAAAAAGTTGGGTATCAACAACTGCCCCTCTTTACCCGGGAAGGATGAAAGAGTTGCCGGGTAAAGATATGATGGGCAATTTGACCGAATGGAACTCTGTGAGAGAATTAGGCCGCACCCTGGCTTCTGAGCTGCCTACATATCCCTGATTTTACAGGAATCAGGCCGTATGTAGTTCGGGAATCATCGGCGAAATATACCGGTGATGTTTCACAAGAACGGATGCAAGGTGCGAGGTAAGGTAAAGTAAAGTAGGAAGGTCTTACGGGGTTGTATCGGAGAACTGGAGCGGTCCGCTCCTGCCTGGTTCGCTTTCCCGGCCGGATTACCTGCAAATAAATAACAAGCGTATATCGTGCATAATATAAACATGATGCAAGTTCTCGTTGGACTATGAATGCTGTCTTTGGACAATTGAGGATGATGTCCTTAGACCATGATGTCCTAGTCCATGAATCGCTTGGTGCGGGAGCAGGCTATGAAATGATGTTCTCGGGCCATGCGGATGGTGCCTTTGAATAATGATATGCAAGTTGAATAAAAGAGATCCTCAGGCCATGAAATGATGTTCTCGGGCCATGCGGATGGTGCCTTTGAATAATGATATGCAAGTTGAATAAAAGAGATCCTCAGGCCATGAAATGATGTTCTCGGGCCAGGAAGATGGTGCCTCCGAACGATGACGCCTTTGCACAAGTTGGCGATATTTCAGCCCATGAAGAATGCAATGATATCACTAACAAGACAAAGTTTAGTCTTGCGATTTGCGAAATAAAAGAGGGTCAAAGCTTAGCCCGAGAGAAGCATAAATAAGTAACGTCACGAAAGGTGGTTGCTTTGAAGAGGTAGATATGAGCTTTATGCAATGAAGTAAAATGCAGGGGAGGTAGCGTAGCACCTCGGAAGGCAGAATGGTAGACTTATGCATTGCATGAACTAAAATGCGGGGAGGTAGCGTAGAACCTCAGAAGGCAGAATGGTAGCCTTATGCAGTGCAGGAAATAAAATGCAGGGGAGGTAGCGTTGAACCTCGGAAGGCAGAATGGTAGCCTTATGCAATGCAGGAAATAAAATGCAGGGGAGGTAGCGTAGAACCTCGGAAAGCAGAATGGTATCCTTATGCAATGTAGGAAATAAAATGTAGAGGAGGTAGCGTAGAACCTCGGAAGACAAAATGGTAGCCTTATGCAATGCAGGAAATAAAATGTAAGGGAGGTAGCGTAGAACCTCGGAAGGCAGAATGGTAGCATTATGCAATGCAGGAAATAAAATGCAAGGGAGGTAGCATAGAACCTCGAAAGGCAGAATGGTAGCATTATGCAATGCAGGAAATAAAATGCAGGGGAGGTAGCGTAGAACCTCGGAAGGCAGAATGGTAGCCTTATGCAATGCAGGAAATAAAATGCAGGGGAGGTAGCGTAGAACCTCGGAAGGAAAAATGGTGGCCTTATGCAGTGTGGGAAAATAAACGACAGTAAGAGTTCTTAGCTGATGATAAACTGCGGCGATACAATTATGGTAAATAAGCGTTGTTTGTGATGATAGTAGGCGTCAGCATGTGCGACGAGTTTGAGAGTGTGTCCTTAAGAAATATGCATCTTGCGAAGATAGTAATGTGTTCTGGGCTTCCGCCATCTTGGTGCCTGCATTCAAAGAAAAATTGTGAGTTCTGTAAAGGGGAAGGTTAGTTCGCATCCCAGCTGGCTCGGCTCGTCCCGTCTGCTTGATAACGAGGACTTTGTT
The DNA here is from genome assembly GCA_005239505.1 of Nicotiana paniculata. NCBI lineage: Eukaryota > Viridiplantae > Streptophyta > Magnoliopsida > Solanales > Solanaceae > Nicotiana > Nicotiana paniculata. The sequence goes on along the minus strand of ML307564.1, from coordinate 6,547 downwards.
GTTCATATCACAGGGGTAGCATTGCTAAACAAGCTTTTTTTTGAGAAAGAAAATATGCATGGTTTTATAAAAATAAAACATATAATTTAAAATAATAATTTTTTTTTGGATGAACCGACGACCACAACACGGTTCAAGGCATTGCAATCTCTCTTGCTATGGAATTTTGAGAGTCCTCCTCAAAATTCTGCCCCAGTTTGATGGGTGAATGCTTCTGGCTATTGCTTGTGTGGTGCTCGACTGTGTTTGCTTCGGAACTTTGAGGTCCCTCCTCAAAATTCTGCCCTAGTTTCCATTCGTGGGGGAAATGAAATTTTTATTAAAATGTGACCGAACCCATAGGGCTGCCTACGTATCCCCTCTTAAATAGGAATCAGGTCAGGCGTAGTTCAATTTACAACATTTGATAGCATGAAAGTTACACATAGTAGCGCTTGACTGCATCTGAGTTGATTGGCTTTGGCCAGATTTCTCCATCTATTTCTGCAAGTATGAGTGCTCCTCCTGTCAACACTCGGTGAACCATGTACGGCCCTTGCCAATTGGGGAGAGAATTTCCCTTTTGCTTCGTCTTGGTGAGGAAAGATCTTCTTTAACACCAGCTGCCCCGGTGTGAATCGTCTCGGCTTGAATTTCTTGTTGAAGGCTCTGGTCATTCTGTTCTGATATAGCTGACCATGACAAACTGCGTTCATTCTTTTTCCATCTATGAGGTCCAATTGCTCATAACAACTTCGTACCCACTCTGCATCGCTGAGTTCGGCTTCTTGTATGATTCTCAGGGATGGAATTTCGACCTCGGCAGGAATAACAACCTATGTACCATAACTCAACATGTAAAGAGTTGCCCCAGTTAATGTGCGGACTGTGGTGCGGTATCCCAGTAAGGCGAATGACAACTTCTCATGCCATTGATTGTGCTTCTCTATCATCTTTCGGAATATCTTCTTGATCTTCTTGTTGGCAGCCTCAACGACTCCATTCATTTGAGGCCTGTATGCTGTGGAATTCTTGTGTTTGACCTTGAAGGTTTCACACATGGCTCTCATCAGGTCACTGTTGAGGTTGGAACTATTATCGGTAATGATTGACTCTGGAACTTCGTATCGACAAACTATGCGGTCGCGGACAAAGTCGGCCACGACTTTATTAGTAACTGCTTGTAAGAGGCTGCTTTGACCCATTTGGTAAAGTAATCAATGGCAACCAGAGTAAACCTGTGTCCGTTGGAGGCGGCAGGCTCGATTGGTTCAATAACATCCATGCCCCAAGCGGCGAACGGGCATGGTGAACTTGTTGCATTAAGCTCAATCGGAGGTACCTTTATCATATCCCCATGTATCTGACAGTGGAGGCACTTCCGAACATATTGGATGCAATCCGTTTCCATGGTCATCCAGAAATAACCGACCCAAAGTATCTTTTTTGCTAGAACGAAACTATTCATATGAGGACCGCATGTACCAACATGTATCTCCTCCAATAGTTTTGTTGATTCTTTTGCTTCGACACACCTTAGTAAACCCAAATTAGGAGTCCTCCTATACAGGATCCCTCCACTGTGAAAGAAATTGTTTGAAAACCTTCAAAGTGTGCGTTTCTGAGTAGCGTTTGCAAGTTCTGGATATTCTCCCTTTGGCAAGTACTCCTTGATATCATGAAACCAAGGCTTTCCGTCTGCTTCTTCTTCAACATGGGCATAGTAGGCCGGCTGATTGTGGATCCCCACTGAGATGGGATCGATGAAATTCTTGTCTGAATGCTGGATAATAGATGATAAGGTAGCCAATGCATCGGCGAACTCATTCTAGATTCTGGGGACGTGCCGGAACTCTATCTTTGTGAACCTCTTTCTCAACTCCTGTACACGATGTAGATATGGCAGTATCTTGGAATTCTTGGTCGCCCATTTTCCTTGTACTTGGTGTATCAATAGGTCTGAATCACCAATCACTAATAACTCCTGAACGTTCATGTCGATGTCCAAGTTGAGCCCCAAGATGCAGGCCTCATATTCAGCCATGTTGTTGGTGCAGGGGAACCTGAGTTTGGCGGATACTGGATAATGCTGACCGATTTCTGATATTAAGACTGCCCTAATACCTACACCTTTGAAGTTTGCGGCCCCATCAAAGAACATCCTCCAATCATCGTAGGATTCTGCAATGTCCTCTCCTACGAATGGCACTTCTTCATCAGGAAAATACGTTTTAATGGTTCGTATTTCCCATCCATAGGATTTTCAGCGAGATGATCTACTAATGCTTGTACCTTGACCTCCTTCTGAGTCACGTAAATAATGTCGAACTCATTTAACAGGATTTGCCATTTGGCCAGTTTTCCAGTGGGTATGGGCTTCTGAAAGATGTATTTCAACAGATCCATCCTTGATATGAGGTACATTGTGTATGCACAGAAATAATGCCTCAACTTTTGCGCGACCCAAGTCAGAGCACAACAAGTGCGTTCCAATAAAGAGTACCGGGCTTCATATGGAGTGAATTTCTTGCTAAGATAGTAAATGGCCTCCTCTTTCCTTCCTGTTTCGTCATGTTGCCCAAGAACGCAACCGAAAGCTCCATCCAACACAACAAGGTAAAGTAACAGAGGTCTACCTGGATCGGGTGGTACCAGGACTGGTGGTGTTGAGAGGTACTCCTTGATTCTATCGAAGGCCTTTTGAAAATCCTCGGTCCATTTAGTTGCAGCATCTTTTCTCAACATTTTGAAGATCGGTTCACAAATGACAGTAGACTAGGCTATGAACCGGCTGATGTAATTGAGCCTCCCCAGGAAACTCATAACATCCTTCTTGTTCTTTGGTGGCGGCAATTCTTGGATGGCTTTGACCTTTGATGGATCCAGTTCTATTCCTCGGCGACTGACGATGAACCCTAGTAACTTGCTAACAGGAACCCCGAACGCACACTTTGCAGGGTTAAGTTTCAAATTGTACTTCCTTAACCTGTTGAAGAACTTCCTCAGATATTCCATATGGTCAGTGGATTTCCTTGATTTGATGATGACGTCGTCCACATATACCTCGATCTCCTTGTGGATCATATCGTGGAATATAGTAGTCATGGCCCTCATGTAGGTGGACCCTACATTCTTCAGACCAAATGGCATCATCTTGTAACAATACACTCCCCATGGCGTAACGAATGCCGTTTTCTCAGCATCTTCCTCGTCCATCCAAATATGATGGTAGCCAGCAAAACAATCTACAAAGAACTGCAGCTCATGCTTGGCGCAGTTGTCAATTAGGATGTGTATATTTAGTAAAGGGAAGCCGTCCTTCGGACTGGCCCGGTTGAGATCCCGGTAGTCGACACAGACTCTAACCTTCCCATATTTCTTTGGCACAGGCACAATGTTGGCTAACCATGTCGGGTATTCAACCACCCGAGAACCCTAGCGTTGATCTGCTTGGTGACCTGTTCTTTGATTTTCAAGCTCATGTCTGGTTTGAATTTCCTGAGCTTTTGCTTCACTGGTGGGCATTGTCGGATCGGTTGGCAACTTGTGGGCCACAATAGATGTACTGAGGCCAGTCATGTCATCATACGACCAATCGAATATGTCCTTATATTCTCTTAAAAACTTTGTATATTCCTCCTTTTCTAATGGCAACAGATGAATGCTGATGCGTGTTTCTTTGTCGTTTTCTGTGTTTCCCAAGTTGACAACCTCAGTCTCGTCCAAGTTAGACTTAGGTCTATTCTCAAAGTTCTCGACCTCTTTCACAATATCCTCCGGTATATCATCCTCGTCTCAATCGGAATCCGTTTGTTCCGTTGCCTCGTTGCATGTCACAGTCGTCCGTTCATCAAGATAAGTAATAGTAATGCTGTGTAAATAAAGTAATGGGGAGGAAAACAGTAGCAAGTAAATATACGATTTATAGAGAAACTGCAAATGCTTTGATAAATTGAATAATCGTTTGAACATAGGATCTCTTTCTTGCAGAAATTAAAAATGCGATACGGAAGAATTTTTTTTTAAATAAATAAGCTGTAAATAAATGCTCATTTTGTTAGCCTTGCTACCCCGAGGCTCGACGGGCTTTGGTCGTCCTGACAGAACAATTCTTGAGATATGATCCTCTACTCACGACCTGTATGGAAGGGACTTCCTCCCCTCTTCTTCAAGAATGACACATTAGTCCATGTCCTCATCATCCAAAAATAAATCCCTCATTGCCGCTAACGCTTCCTCTTCGTCCGTACCATAGATGATATCAGCTTGCTGAAAGTTTGTTCTAAGTGAGGTATTGGCTGCTCCAATGAGTAGTAGGGATTGTGCCACAGTGGCGACCAGTCCTTTAATTCCTTCCAAGTGTACTCATACCCTAGCCCGAAAGAGGTACCGTGCTTCTTGAGTGTTATTGGCTTCGTTATTCCTTGGAGATTTTTACCAAGCCCTTTGCCTGGCTCGTATCCTCTCCAGTTCAAGATGCTCTCGATCTTACTGTCCTACCATTTATCCTTATCAATGGCGTTAACTCGTTCAATGTTGTGGTAGATTTCTCCACCCAGCTTCCTTCTCCCCTGAGTGACCAAAAAAGTCTGGCGACCGTAGATATGGTTGCTATCGTCGCCATGAATGACTACCTCTTGATGATTCCATTCAAACTTCAACGCTTGATGCCAAGGCCCCAGCGGCGTGTATCCAAGGTTGACCTAACAACAAGTTGTAGGATGCGAGCACGTCTATCACCTGGAAGTCTACATCGAACCAGGTGGGTCCCATCTGTAAGCACAAGGTGATTTCTCCCATAGTGGATCCTCTGCGAACCATCGAAGGCCTTTACATTGATCTCTCCTTCTTTTATATCATGTAGACTTTTGCCCAATTTCTTGAGTGTGATCAGCGGATAAATGTTGAGGCTGGAACCCCCATCAATTAAGATCCTTGTAATGAAGTGAGCCTCACATTGCACAGTGATATGCAGTGCTCTATTATGCCCTAACCCCTCGGGCGGCAACTCGTCTTCATGGAAAGTAATCTTGTGACTTTCCAGAACCTGGCCCACCATGTTTTCCATCTCCCCGCTAGTGATATTTTCTGGTATGTATGCCTCACTCAGCACTCTCAGCAAGGCACTCCCGTGCGTCTCAGAATTCTGTAATAGTGAGAGGATACATATCTGAGCTGGTGTCTTGTTCAACTGGTTGAGGATTGAGTACTCTTTGGCTTGTATCTTTCTCCAATGATTGTCTGAACCTGTCTCAATGGTGGGAGGACGGTTGGCGGCCTCATTTCTAGATTCAGCCAAATGTTCAGGGGCGTAAACTCTGCCAGTTCTAGTCATACCCTGTGCAGTAATGGCTTCCTCAGACTTGCTTTTACCCTTTCTCCTTGCTTCAGCTGTGTAGTCCCATGGGATGGCATTTGAGTAAAAGGGTGGCGTTGTTGACATTGCCACTGGAATAGATGTGGTCATCCTTATTCCCTCTGGAGTGTATGTTATAGGCGGCCGGATTGCTACTTCGAGTGGCCGTACAAACTCAACTTCGATCGACACTAGGGCTTTTTACTTTGCGGGCGGTCTCGATTCAAACTCGAGTGGAATGGACATGTTTACCTCAACATCCTCGGATGGATGCATCTGAACCAAAATTGGGTTGAGAGTAATTGCGGGCTTCTTCAGATCACCCTCTGCCATTAGCCCAATTGATCCATCAGGATCATAATTATCATCTACTTCAATCATATGGACACCACCTTTATGGTCTGGCAGCGGATTATTGTGAACATTAGGAGCAGGGTCCTTGGCTACAATGATCTTGTTGTCTATGAGGGTTTGTATCTTGTCTTTCAAGGAACGACATTCCTCGATGGTGTGTCCCTTCATGCCGGAGTGGTAAGCACAGGATTTGTTTGGGATGATCCATTGAGAAGGGTTCTCAGGGGTGGCAGCAGGAATGGGTGTGACATAACCGACGGCTTTGAGTCTTTCATATAGTTTATCAATGGGCTTGGCTATGACAGTATACTGTTTTGGAGGGCGACGGTCGAAGTTAGGGTGAGGTCTTGGGAAGTTTTGGCGAGTAGGTGGTGATTGGTAGTGAGAAGGTTGGGAATTATAGGCGTTGTAAACGGGGGCTGGTTGGGAGTATCTGGGCAAGGTATGCTGATATGTGTGTGGTGGAGCTTGATATGTGGGTGAGGGTGCTTGGTATTGAGATGAAGGTGCTTGGTAAATTGGAGCTGGTTGGTATGTGAATGAGTGTGTTGGATATACTTGGTATTTGGGCGGGGACTTGGCCTCTTGTGCGACCATCACGACTCCCGCATCCTTCTTTCTGGACACACCACCAGACTGTAGAGCTTTATTGGTAGCCTGTAAAGCTTCAAAGTTGGTAACCATACTGATTTTGATGCCTTCTTCGATTCGCTCTCCCAATTTGATGATGTCAGAGAACTTGTGACCTTCGACCATCATCAGCCGTTCGTAATATTAAGGATCCTGAGCTCGTACAAAGAATTTATTCATTTGTTCCTCTTCTAAGGCTGGCCTAACCTTGGCAGCTTCTGACCTCCA